>MU394073.1:0-123396 GCA_022578605.1 Camillea tinctor | reverse complement strand
CCCCCGCCCCCCCCCCCCCCCCCCCCCCCCCCCCCCCCCCCCCCCCCCCCCCCCCCCCCCCCCGAAAGAGGGAAGGGTTGGAGTAGTACATACACTACATCATCCGACTTATATGGGACCTTTCTAACCTTTGCTGTGACAGAAAAACAGGGATCTCGGGTATACCCGCATTAGCGTTCCATACCTATGTTTTGTACCGCCTGAATACCACCTGAATACCACCTGAACACTGTGTTAGGGCTGTAGGGGAATTATGTTTTAAGGTAGGCCTAGGTAGGTATGTACATATTCCATTTCATACAAGTCTTTTAAGTGACATAATCCATTTATATTCCACACAATGTACAGCTCTTCCATGAGATTACCTAGGCAAGGTAATAATTCGTGCAGTTATGTGCAGTTATGTGCACCCGTCCCTCTCCCTGCATGCATCAAACAAAAAGAAGAGAAAAAAGAAGAAAGAAGAAAAAAGGCATCCAGGGTATATCTCCTATCGCAAAACATGGCTTGGAAACACTTATGCAGCACTGCCTCCGCCAACACCTGCTTCATGAACGTCTTGTTATGCACCAAACCATAAAAACATCCTTCTCATCAATAGTCCTACTCATCCCCTTCAAATCGTATAGTAGTAGTTATCATCCAAGCCTTCTCTGCTTGGGACTACACCTGCACCCACCGGCGGTCCCATGTAAGTCGCTTCCATCCGTACATTCAGCAGTCTGATCTTCAATCCGTAATCTTTAACCAGATTGACCAGTTTGTTGGTCTCTGCTGTGATCGGCGCTTGATCGAGTAGCATCAAAAGACCGTCGAGCCATTCCGAAGCTACACTGTGGTTCAAGGGATATAGAGTGAGAAGTTCATATTCCTTCCCACTTGTCGGCACACCTTTTCGTGCATCTTCCGGGTTGACATAGCTGTTTATCGTGATCTTGGTAGAGTGTCTTGACGAGGGAGGCCCTGTTAGTGTTGACTCAGCTGTTGAATCTCCGTTAGGTGCCGACACATTCGAGACCACCGAGCTGATCGTTCGAAGGTCCACCCTCTCGCCAAGGGCGTCTAATCCTGGCTCACTGCTTGTTCGGAGAGCGAAATCAGCATAATGTAGATAGCGCCGATTGTGCGATAGCTTTGCATATCTCCAGAGTGTACCATCTGTCCCTCGCCGATTCTGGTATTCTCCCCTGTTCTCTTTCCGCGCAGGCTTAGAGAACCAAGTGCCTTGCAGTAGGCATCTGACTCGTTGTTCTTTGACGAACGTGATGGCTTCCTGATTTAGGCTTTCGCGTACTTTGTAAAGATGGTGGCCCCATTGGTCCTCAAATGAAAACCCAAGAAGTTCCATTTGTAGTTCTCGCAAACGGCCTAGGTCATACTCCACAAGATCTTCCTCAACATCTACCACATCCTTAGCACGGCCAGCTTGCCCTACCACCTGATCAACTAGTATCCGCACTAATTCTGCCACCTTTTCAAAGTCATGTTGCTCAGCAGCTGTGGTTTTCCACAGTCGGAAAAAGGCATGCAGTGCTGCTGTATGCAACCGAGACCATTGGAGAAGCAGGGGCCGGAACAGTTTGTCTTGGTGTTTCCCATCCGACAGCTGGTATCCTCTCAAATCCTCCATTTCCGAATGTTCACAGTCGAAATGTTCAAAAAGGGTTAAGGTAACTGCAAGACTAGCCCGCGCAATAGGACACCGTTCGTGAAGAGGCCTCGTGGACTGCTCTAAAAGGAGCTTCTGGAAGCCGTCTTCATTTTTACGTATGAAATCAGTCAAGTCCATCATACCAAGGAATCCAGCTGTGTCAAATTCGTTTGCCGGGTTTTCAGTTTCAAACCCCAGTCTCCTCCATTTCTCGGGGTGATGTCTTTTACTGCTCTTCTTCACAGACTCTGGGGTATCGTCGGTTCGACCGGAGCCATTCATATAGTCCCTGGTCGGCGCACTCGCTAGATGTATTCCTTTAAGGGCCCTCCTGTGATCGGGTCTTTCGAGATCAACCTTGACATCCCTCCACCTTTTAAGCAGTACCTTCGTAAGGGACTGAAACTCTAGGAGTGGATGTGCCAAGTCTTGTAAGGCTGCACTCTGCATTAAGTTATATACTGCCTTAATCAACCCCAGATCTTGCAACCTCTTGATGAACTTGGGCCATTCCTCCCCTGTACCCCCCACTCTGCCGCTGTGATGACTCGGCGATGTTTCGTTGGAGACAGCATCTCTTATAAGGGCATTGATGAGCATTAATGTGGTTGCGCACAGTGCATGATCTGCAGACTGTAGTTTTTGGATAACGAGCTCGAAGAATTGCGGATACACGGCTATAGCGGGCTTGAGAGCGCGAAACCCAAAGGTTCCGGGAGTGCTAGCGGTCGACGAGGTCTCCGACTGCGAATGACTGACCAGGGCAACCAGTATAGACATAGCACCACGCAGAATGTTGACTAGCGGATTCGTCACGATGAGCTCGACAATGCGCTCGACCAGGTCGCCGGAAGTGGGACCTTCGAATACATCCCAACCCATATCTACCTCGAGGAGCCGACTCAAACTCTGCAGCGAGTATGCGAGAGTATTACCACCGGCACCCATGATCAAGCGGCGCAGGATGACCAGGCCACCGGAGGAAATAAAGACGTCGGCGAAGGAAGGATCGTTGATGGAGGACTGCAGTTTGAAAACAGCCATTTTACGTGAAGCATCTTCGTCGCTGGCCAGCCGCGAAAGCAGGGCCGGTATGTCGGCCTGATCCATGGTTGCAGTACGTCGTATCGGGTTCGCCTCGTCTAGTTCGCTTATCTGTCGGCGGATCGATCAAATGGTGAGCATTGATACTCGGGATCGAGGAAGGAGGGAACGGGGGAAAGGAAAGGAATGGAAAGATAGGATGAGTCGAGAGAATCGTTAAGGATGGAGAAGAAGAGATAGAGGGAGAGAGAACGAGAGAAAGAGAGAATGAGTGAGAAGGTTGGGCGCGATCGAGCATAAAGTTGTCCAACGCGCTAGACACGTCTACTTCAGGAGAAACTCATTGTCTCTGAGGTGAGAAGAGGTGGTGGTGCTATGAACTAAGAGATTCCTTGTGATCGTTAGCCAGTGGAGTTGCGCAAATCGGGTTCTTGGCAGCGCTCAGGCGAACGAAACGGGGTTGAAGAGAAAATATTCAATGTCAGGGACTTTTTCTTTTTTAGCAAGGTTGTACCTGCATATTGGTGGGCTGTTTGCGATGAGGGCGATGGGCCAAACCGGGAAATGCTCGCTGGGTCTAGGTTACGCACGATTTCCACCAACTATGTGCAAGGATTGGGGGATTGGGGTTCTCTCATTGGAAGCTACACACGACTTATTACTTAAAAAAATAAAAAATAAAGATTTGTGCATCTTACCTCTCGTAATTGCATACCCTGACTGCCTCGGGTCCATTCACTGTTAGGAAGTACTGTGTACCTAACCTAGGTATTTCTTCTTGCTAGTAAACTCTAAATCTTGTATTCAATGAATTGATCGCATCTAAATAATTGCTGATTGGATCCCGTTCCGTACCTAGGTGGGCTAGATGCTTATTATTATGGTTAAACCTTGTTGTGAAAAGTCTTTTCTTGTATACGATTCCCAGCAGGAAGAAAGACTGTCTCCAACTTACACCAGGTACCTCATCTCATGTAAGGAGGTACCTACCATTAGGAGTTAGGGACATACGACACGCTAATGCGAGGATAATAGTTTGGTATCATATATAACTTATAGAGAGACATGCAAGAAGAAAGTAGAGGTAGGGGGAAAGAAATAGAAAGCTAGAATACTCCTCCACCGATGATGAATAGTCGTTCCTCCTCGCGCTTTGCCCACTGGATAATCTTATTTGCCCCTTGGGTCATGACAGACCGGGAGGTGTTGGGTCCGGCTACGCAGTAGAGCTCGAAAATAGGTGTCACCCATGCCAAAGACGTCGAGTCCACGTTTACACAATGCAAAACCTTTAAGTGTGAGTGCTTTGCATGAACGGCGGCATGTAAGTGAGAGTAAAGTGTTACAAGTCGTCGGTGGGTTATAAGACTGGAGAAAGACGGCTGTAGTGACGGCATGCAGAACTGTACGTTGGCCCTCGACTTAAATAGAAAGTGATTGATGTGTGTCCCTGGAGCAATTTCGTGGACTGTCGGGCGACCCTTCTGTGCGGCAGCCTTTATGATATCGAGGTGGCCCCTTTTTTTCAATTCGGCTACGACATCATCCCGCATTTGCTGAAGGGCGAAGAAGCTCTCCTTGTCCGGACTGATAAGAATAATGGCGATCTGCTCATCTACAGAGACTGACTCTTCCGCGAGCCCTTGTTCGGGAGGTTGGCCGTCCAGGAAACTGACATACATATAGAGGTACCCTCGGTTATTGAAGGCCGGCAAACAAAGAGGTATCCAGTTCTCACCACCTCCAGACTTAATCCCACCCGATTCGAAAAGCATATTGAATATGAGTTGCAGATCACTCGGATGAAGCGAGTGTCTGCGTGGCCTAATAACACTCACAAGCTTCCCGCCCGCCACTATCAAGCCGTAGAGAAGCTTGTCGGCTCTGGTTTTGAGGAACGCGTTGTTAATAGCAAGCCGATGAGACTTTCTCAGTCTCAAGCATTCTAACGCCCCAAGAAGCGCGGATGGCGACCCTCTAGTGAAGCTGTCGGCGAGGGAGGAGAGTAACGATTCGGTCCCTTGTAGCGGCTTTCGGAGATCGGTAGATGGGCGGTTGGCGAAGATATTAGTCAAGGCCGGAAGCGTCAGTGTTGATAGGATTTGCATGTATAGTGCATCGAGCTGAGCCCTTAACTCAGAGTCGCTCTCCCTGAGCTTACTGATAGCTACAAAATAGAGAGGACCTCGTGTCGCAATGACGAAGCGTGCATCACCAGCTGTAAAGCCTTGCAATGGGTTCTTGGCGCCCTCGTAAAACGAGATGATAGTCTGCACTACTCCCATAGAAGAGTTGATCAACGCCAAGTCACCATGTCTACTATAAATGGGCTTGCCAGCCGATGATAGAATCATGTAGTGTTTCAACTTTGACTTCCACAGCCGGATCCTGTCCTCGTCAGGCCAGCTCTGTTCTGACTCATCTGGGATATCTTGAAACTCGCGCGCAAAGCTGGCGGAAAAGGTCGCCTGCTCAGGCGAAGTGGATTCGAATGGTTGCACTATTGCAGACTGCGAGCGTAAGAGCACCCATGCTGGACTCTTCTTGCTCATATCCCCATCCCCAATAAGTAAACTCTCAAGGTCACCTGGAGGACGTAAAGTTGGTGCGAAGCTCATAATACTCATGGACTCGTCGATATCGTTTATTCGGGAACCTCTGGTGGCTGCACTAAAGCCTAGGTCGGCGATGCCCTGATCGGCGGAGGAGGAAACTGGATCGGAGCTGGCAGGGCCATTATCATTGGTGGTACTGAAGGTACCTCTAGAGCCGTCCGGAAAGGATAAGGTCTGGATATTCATGGATGAGAGAGCAGTTGTCGGTTTTCCTACGATGGCAGCGGGAGAAGGCCTCGGAGGCAGAGGGGGAGGGCGTTCTTCGCCATCGGCGATCCCGGATGAGGCAACATCTTCCTTGCCCATCGTATCTCGAATGCGACCTTTGCTTCTGCTTGTATCATCCTCCCCACAGCTTGGTCGCTCGCGTGAGTGATACACATATAAATCTATATGTATATATGCATATAGATATAGACATATATACGCGAAATAGTTAGCTCATAGCTATAGGTTTTGTCATCATAGGTAGGGTATAAGTAGGTGGTTGTTGCTGGTGATGATGATGAGCAGCCGCTCCATGAAGGCGGTGGTTAAGGATGAAAGATGGGAAAGTTAAAGTTGCTGCGACAAGCCCAGAAAAGGAACCTATGTACTCCGTACCACCTGCAGTGTATGGTACTAACCTAACCTCAGGGCAGGGTTCGCTGTCCAACGTCATTGGGGGGGAGTTATTTTAGCAGCCTTGCAGTTAACGAGTCTCATGGACAGGGGAGGCTGGTTGAAACCAGTCAGCCAACCAATCAGATAATAACCTGTCTACGAAACAAGCCTAAGCAAATACCCACAACAGCTAGGTTAAAGCAGTACCTGGGTACTCCGTACATGCGTACGTACTACGTACAATGGGAATGGTAAGCGTAGCACATGCTTTGTAGATTAATTAATTGGTAACGTACCTAAACTTTATCTATTTAGTAGTAAATGTTGCGTTGCTAAAGCTGCCATCGTGTCTTTCTGTCTTTCTTTTCTTAGCAGAAGAAAAAACAAAAAGCTACAAACAAATGCGCCCCGAGGAGATATGAACCTCAGCTTTCTCAATTACACCCAGAGAGACCCGATGGTTCCAACGATAGTGCCTCCTTGATTTAATACGTCCCGGCAGCTCCAACTATGACGCTCGAGCCCGGCCTTCGTCGTTCAGTCTCTCCAGAGAGTTCTGGACGCAACTCTCCAACCCCACGACAATGGAGGAATCAGCTGGGCGCAGAGGATGTCCCAACCAAAGACAAGCATTACCGAAAGTATGCATCAGGTGTCGAGCGAGCCCTGACACTGTTCGATACTGCGTTGGAAGAATGGGCCGATTATATATCCTTTCTGAGTAGGTTGCTTAAGGTTAGCTATCCTTTCTACCTCTACCTCTACCTCTACCTCTGCCTCTACTTCTACCTCATCCTACAATATGTTAAGTGGTGCTAAGACAGTCCTCCGTTATAGGCTTTACAAGCGAGACAGTCCAACATCACGAGCATCCCCTCCAAAGCCCTGGTTGCAAAGCGACTTTCCCAATGCCTCAACCCCTCGCTCCCCTCCGGTGTTCACCAGAAAGCCATCGAGGTCTACAACTATGTTTTCACCGTGATAGGCAAGGATGGATTGTCTAAAGACCTCCCCCTATACCTCCCCGGCCTAGCTTCGACGTTATCCTTTGCCTCTCTGACCGTTCGAGCTCCTTTTCTCGATCTCCTCGAAAGACATTTTCTCCATGTAGATCCCAAGTCATTACGACCAGCTATGAAATCAATTGTACTCGCACTCCTACCTGGGCTAGAAGAAGAATCGAGTGAGGATTTTGAACGGACTCTGAGATTATTAGAAAATTTCAAGGCTGCTATTCGACCACCCGACCGAAAAGACTTGACAAGGACCGACTCGACCGGCGATGAGTTCTTCTGGCAATGTTTCTTCTTGGCTGCCATCACCAGCCAAAGCCGCCGCTCGGGTGCGCTTGCGTACCTTGTTCGGAATCTACCCAAGCTGGGACATGCGCTCGTTAAAGATCCAGTATCGGGGAAGACAAGGGAAGCCGATATCGATGACCTATCCCTTGACCTCTTGAACCTAGTAACGTCCCCAGAACCTGGTTTGCTTTTGAGATGTTTTGCTGCCGGTCTTGGAGATGAGCAGCTCCTTATCCAGCGTGGCTTTTTAGATCTTTTGGTGACCCATATTCCATTGCACTCCAAGGTACTCCAGTCCAAGGTGAAGCCCGATGATCTGGAACTCCTCCTCCGTGCTGCCGCTGGCGTTGTTATTCGAAGAGATATGAGCCTTAACCGGCGGCTTTGGGCCTGGTTTCTGGGACCGGAACCCTCTAATGCTGAACATGATAATGGATTAGAGTCCCCGACCTCTCCAACTGACCATCACCATGGCTTTCTTGCATCCAAAACGAGCTACTTCGAAGAATACGGATTGCAACCACTCACGAGAGCTTTGCTGTCAATGATAAATTCTGCCTCGGACCACAATCCTGCGGAAAGAGCCCGACCTTATCGGATTTGTCTATCCCTCATGGATAGGTGGGAGATTGGTGGGCTGGTAGTACCCGAAATCTTCTTGCCTATCGTTATTAGCATCAGGAACTTCAAATCCAGGGCTGCCAGCAAAGCTGAGTTCAACGAAGTACTTCGCAGTGCTAGCGTATTCTTTGATGGCGTCGAAAGTGGCCTGATATATGGTGAATTGGTATCGCTCATGGCCCAGACTATCGGCCCTGAGGCTCTATCGGAGACGGAGAGGATCGAAAAGATAGAACTCGTGCAGTTTATTATGACCCATTTCAACGTACGAGAGGAGGAAATGGTTACCTTCCACGCCCCCCTCGTAGCATTGTCGGTCCTCGCAATGCTAGAGGATATTAAAGACCGTGATAGGCAATATTTATTGACAGCTGGGAATAGTAACACATCTGTCCTCTCTCGGGTGCTTGATGTTGTACTAGAATTGATCGACATTATCCCAGAACGCGCGTTCCCGGGCAGACAAGGACGACAAGACTCGATTGAACCAGTAGAAGGGCCCATTCTAGCGTCTATGCCAAACGGCGAATTGCTCAAAAAGATCAAGGACTTTTATGTCTCGGATCAGGGCAACCTCGAGGCTGGACCGATATCCCTTTCTACCCAACACGTCGGGACCTTACTTGTCCAAAAGGCTTGTAACTTGACCTGCGACAGCTTTGCGTCTAGCCAGCATACCACAGCCTTGTCTACAAAAAGCCGGGTCCTGGCGAGATTACTATCTAAGACTTCCCGCGAGTATCCCATAGATACCGAAAGACTCCTTTCTTCGATGCAAGCACGACTATCGGCACCCGAGATCCCATTCATCTTTTTCAAATCAATTCTTTCACTCGCAACACAACTGCATAGTAGCGATCGCATGCCAACGACTTCGTTATGGGACTTGGTTGAACCATTAGTTCGGCATGCGTGGAACTTCTTGTCTTCTTCCGAACTCAAGTACCACGTTGAGACAGTGAGATGCCTTTGGCAATTGCAGACAGCCCTCACCCTAACCAACCGTGACATTGAAGCAGCCATCACCGGTCTCATGCTCAAAGATGACACGCCAGGCACGTTTGCGATCCGTCCGGCCGACCCTGGGCGAAGCTTCAGTATTCTGTGGTCCCACACTCTACAAGACAATGCTTCATATAGTGATCGACGAGCACCAAAGACGCCAACAGGAGAGCCAAAATATTCCCAGCGACTATCAGGCATGGATCACTATGAAGTAATGCTTACTAGGCCTATGTTTCTAATGCTCGATTCTCTGATGGACGAACGGACCCAACTATTCATGGTAGTGAAGAGCTGGCTTAACAATATGGTTGGCATTGAAAAGTAGGCATGTTCTAGTGGAAAGGTGTGCAGTGAATTGCTAACTCGAAACCTAGGCTCTTTTTGATATTTGTGACAAAAATATCAGAACTTGGTTTCTTACGAACCTTGTCTAAACCGATGGGCTCTACCCTATCAAGCCAATCAATATGTTATTCGGCAGAAGATGACCTTGATTTGGGGATATACTACGTCCGCACTCTGTCGAATATGTTTAGGTGGGCTCCGGATGCATTTTGGGGTGTTCTTGCAACGCGGATGATCGAAGAGCCCCCGCAAAGCATTACTGAAATCAGTAAGTTGCCCGATATATGTGACTGGAAACAATATTTACTAACAATAATAAGGTGGCACCGAAGGTGACCTATCTCTTCAAGAGTTTTTCGCACATGTGTGTATGCGGTGTATTGCTGGGAATAAGTTTCCAGGTGATAGCCAAGTACAGCTTCGGATAGCCCAACTTCATCGATGTGCATTGACGTTGCTTCACCAAATCCTTCTAAATCCCTTCGCCGAAGCTTTATCAAATCTCAAACTAGAAATCCCACTGATCGATAGGCTCAGCCAGTCCTTTGAGAGCCCGGATCCCTATATCCAAGTGCTGCTGTTAGACGTGGTCTTTGCTTCACTTAGACTACGAGATGCGTCTCCTGTAGAGCTACCTTCATCCCCTACAGGAGAAAAGCGTGCCTTGAGCTACCCGACCGGTAGTCTGCGTATCTCCTCTGCATCAGTTGAACATGTTGCAGAAATAACACCACCGCCTTCTCCGTTACTCAAATGCATCCAGTCGGGGCTCAGCTCGCCGAGCAGTCGTCCTGTGTTGGATAGCTGGGTAGGGTTCCTAACTGAATGCCTCCCGCTATATTCGAACTCCATCTTTCAAGTTTTGATTCCGCTAGTTGAGACGCTATGTTCTGAGATTGGTAGCACCTTCGCCAATTTACAAAAGACCTTCAAGGAGAACGGGAAACCATCTGCCGAAATAGGTGCTCCCGAAACGACTCTGATATCGTTGCTTAATGCCCTCGAACAAGTGCTTGCCAAAGCACACGACCAGCTGTTAGCTGAGGAAGCTAGGGCCCAAGTCGTAAAGAGCCCTGATCAGCCCCAAGGATTTTTTGGGAATATGGTGTCAGGGGTCTTTAACTCGGAAGCCCCTCAATCTCGTAGCGCTACGGCAAACGATCGACTCACTGTTCTCCTAGCCTTTCAAGATGCTGTTAGGATGTGTTTTCGGATCTGGTCCTGGGGGCAGGGTGGAGAGGCTGGCAATCAAGATATCGAGTCGGCAGCATCGTTCAACTACACATCACTACGCATGCGAAACCGCGCCAGACGCCTTCTTGAGCATGTTTTTGCTGCTGAAGCAATGGAGTGTCTCGAGACAGTAATTGATATCTGGAGAACGTCTTTAGGTGACACTGATACAACTAAGCACGCGGAGGTTTTCAACCTGCTTCCTGCTTTAGATGGATCTCGACCAAGACATACGATTCCCGCAATATTCAACGCCATATATAGCCGCTGTAACCCTAGTGCCTTAGAGCCCTCGAGAAAGTCAACTATGACCATATCCTTACAGGACACGGATCTGGTAATCTTTTTAGTCGATTATGCGCGATCTCTCGAAGACGATGCAATGGACGAGATCTGGCAAGATTGCATGGCCTTTTTGAAGGACCTCCTAGGAAACCCATTCCCTCATAGACAAACACTACCCAGTCTTCTGGAATTTGCTGCAATTTTGGGTGAAAAAGTAGACAATACCAATTTCGGAGAACAGAGGAAAATGCGACGGGAGTTAGGGGTAAGCCAGCTTGTATCTCGGACCTATTGATTTATGCATTGCTAACTCTATGGACAGGACCTCTTCCTTCGGCTTCTAACGGCTCTCTTTACTACGAGGCCAACATTTTTTACAGACGTTTCATCGAACTCTCAGCACGAGGCCAACAAGTCTCTTGTCTTAACAAACCGAAGTCCAGCTGAAAGGGCAGACGATGTTGTGGGCATCCTAGCTAGCATTATCCCAAATTTGCCCAAGATCCTCGTAGAATCAGAGCGAGTCCTAACAGCAGCCCAAGCCATCTCAACAAATGTCATTGGACCATCTATCCGCTCTAAAGGGTTTCCCGACACCATTACAAAAAGCACGCTTACGTTACTTCAGGAACTTACCAGGCTCCCCAACAACCAGAAGACCTGGAAGAAAGATATAGGAGATGCATTCAACGACACACGGTTCTTCAATTCGTCTGTCGTTCTAGCACAGAGTGACTGGCTGCCTCTCCTCAAACTATGGACCGTAGCCGATAAGGACCGGATGCCAGAAATTCTAGGTCGTATTACGCCACCTACAACTGCTGGCATCGTCTTTGGGGTGGGTGCCACCTCTGCACGACTGGAGGCCGATCGCAAGGCACAACTGAATCTCCGCCGTATCGCCACCTTGATCTTAGCATGCGGCGTGGATACTTTTGTCACAGATATGCCAACTATCCTAGACCGGATTGTTGAACTACTGGCGGCGACTTCGACCTCCTCTCCATCCTCTACTACCCGAGCGGATATATACATGGTCATCCGCGCTTTAGTACTTCGAACATCCACTATTCATCTTTCACCCCTGTGGCCAATCGTCAATGCTGAACTTCACACAGCCATTTCGTCGGTTGCAGCCCCAGACAACAGCGCTACATCAGACACATTTAATAATGTATCTATACTGCAAGCCTGTAAGCTTCTAGATCTTTTGATCGCAGCGGCGCCCGATGATTTCCAACTTCACGAGTGGCTCTTTGTCACGGATACCATCGATGCAATCTACCGCTCGCCCAACTACCAAGCCATCGCACTGGTGGACGAGTTATCAGAGGAGCTAGGGAACACTGAGGCCCATTCAGCGCCGCCATTCGAGTCGGCTGCTGCCATGGTAGCATCATCATCCGGTCTACGGCGGCCGTTGCTCGGTCCATGGGGGATAAGTGACGAGCTGGCGGTTGACCGAAAGGATGAGCTGGTGTCAAAGATCCTACGGCCGTTCTTCGGACAGCTAAGCATCTACACATTCGAGTCTACGTATGCTATGGGCACCCTGGACACGGAAGGCTGTGTGCTGAGCCTGCTTAAAGACTTATTTGACGAGAAGAGTATCATCAAAGCGTTATAGGAAAGAGGGATATGGGAAAGGAAGGAGGTTAGAGCATAAAATTAGGACGAGTATGAGTTAGGCTAAGTATCCGGGAAAGTGAGAGAACGACGTAGTGTTGAACGAGGTTGGTATGATTTGCTTTTGTGCTATTCATATTGCATGATTCCACATATTCAGTTGCAACTACTTCGCTTTGGGGGGTTTCTCAGGAGGTCAATATTTTAACGCATGTCATAATTGAAGAGAAGCACATTATTTTTCTTTTCTATTTCACCAAGACGTTTTTATCGCTCTTGCCCCATCCGTAAATATTATGATCTTCTGCTGCTTAAACTTGAAACGAAAAGCACAGTAGATAATGGACATAAGTTTGGACTTGTTGGACGGTCCTCTAAGAACAACGCCAGGGAGGGAGCTGCGTAAAACCTTGAAGACCCAGAGACGAGCCTTTTCACTAGTAGAGGACGGGAGGAGGAGAGGGGATGAGCCCCAAATCATTCATTCTATCTCATTTCCATTCGTATCTTCAAACCTTTCCTCCTCTCGTATGGAAGGAAAAGGAAAGGGGAGAAAAAAGAACATACATAATGAGACTATTGAATACGATATCATAAACTTCCTAAATGTAGCCTCATATGCAAAGGGATGACATGTTATGTCATGATACTATCCTCCCTCCTTTAATGGTACGGTAAAGTCGGTGAAAATAGCCAACTCAATGCTATTTTACAAAACTCAGGTGTTTGGGTGCTGAACCTAACCTAACCTAACCTATGTATGTAAGCTGCACGGGGAAGAGGACCAGGGAGGGGGGATCCAATGCGCTCCCAAAACGAAGAAAAGAAAATCCTATGATAGGCTCCTCGTATGGTAAGAATAGAGGAACAACAGCTGTGATTGGTTCACCATGGTCTGGCCCTCAGGCTTAACAGAAAAGCTTAGCTTTTTCTTGTTGCAAGCAAACAGCGTCAGCGCAGAAGTGTACATATGTACATGCTAACGCAGGCCAGGGGGGGACCGGTTGCCTATTCGGGACAATGGTGACGATCTCACCGCGCTATCGCTCGCTTTACCCAACTACATGGGCACGTATAGACATATGATAATGAGTTTCAGACGAACGACGAGCGAACAGCGCCCCTAACACATCGGCGGAATCACACAGTTAGTCTCTGGCTAAACTTTCCTACGGTGTAGCTTGCGTACTCCCTCTCCAAAAAAAAATAGATATTGGCTATTTGTTCTTTAGATTTTGCTAAGTGTACTTGTGTAAACTCTAGATGGTTATAATACGTCTATACGTGTTTAGGGTCTTAATTCTATTTTTATTTGCTTTCCTTGGCTTTCCTTATTTATTTATTTTCTATACCAACTCTCCTCAAACCCGAGTCAATAGTAAATAATTGTATAGTATAAAATGGGGTGTTCTGATTGGTTCCCAATACATACCGTTCTGTCATACATTCTCGGGTTTTGATATACTAACAGAAAGAGAAAGGGATAAAAAGTATATACCGTAGCTCGGGGTTAGTAAACATAAAATAGGGCTTAATAGAGGATAGGAGGAAACCCTGGACGGAGTCTAGGTCCGATATGTAAGATTGTATGTACAATAACCCGCAAACCTGGTTCGGCTTGTGCGATGTAATGCGATGTATGTAGGTAGTGTTCTCCGCCTCACCTATACTATAACCTACTACATTACACTAGCCTAGTAGGTTAGGTTTCATAAACTCGGGATTTGCTTAAAAAAAAGTCCCGATGGCGTAAGGGTCTTTTTTTTTATACATTTTATTTGTGTTGTAGGCAGTGTAGTAGTAGTGTAGATCCTCTTTTTGATCCCCATCCCGTGGTTGTATCCATGTATGCGGCTCCCCCCATCCTACCCCCCTAACCTAGGTCTTATGCGCCTTGATGACACTCCCGTAGCCTATAGGAAGGCGAGATTGAAGAACCACCAAAAAAGGTATATCGTGAAAATAACACCAACACCGCCATCATCACGATCATCGTCACCATCACGCTCCGTACTTTTGATTCCAATGTGGGAACACGCTACAGAAACAGACCAAAAAAAAGATCCCTATGTCTCCTGAAGCGGGAAGCAACTCCGGGAAGTGTGACCTCGCGCATGTCCGCCTCCCTTGACATATCACTTCGCAAACTATGCCCCCCCCCCTCCCCTATCTCTCCATGATCATTCGTGTACCCCAGAGTAGTTGATGACAGAATTCGCACCTATCAAACCGTAACTTTAGCAATAGCCGGCGTGGAAGCATGACCCACCCAAGCTCTTTTTTTCATTATTCTTAGGTATTTCCTTCCAGTTTCTCTACGCTACCCCCTTTGCCGGTCCCTTGTCCGGTTCAGGTTGAGTAAACATATCTCATCATCTCCCCACATAATATACCTATACCCACACCAACATGATAATAAAAAAATAATAATAAACATCTTACAGCATCCCGTTAGTGTATGTATGTATGTATGTACGTGTCTATCTTAAAATCTGACCAGACCTACCAGGGGGGAGGGGGGAAGGGGAGGGGCGTTCTCCCATCTCAACCCCTAGCCCCTTAACTCAAACCCTCAGGAGCAGGTCCTAGCACGCGCTCCAGCACGCCGTCGAACGCCGCGCGCTCGATCACCGCCCCGAAGTGCAAGCACTTGACCACGCCGGCGAACTCGCGCGCCACGGCGTCCATGCGCGCGCGGTCGCGCGCGACGCCGAGCCCGTACGCGGCCGCGATCTCGAACCACGCCTGCACGGGGGCCACCTCCCGATCGGGCGGGTTGAGGGTCGACGCCAGGCCGCGCAGCTTCTGCAGCGTCAGCGCCCCGGACCCAGCGCCCATACCCCACGATATGCCGGCGGATGACGGCGGCAGGGGTCCTGATTCGTCGTCGCCGTCCTGGATGCCGGCCGGGGGGTGGAGGGGGGGAGGAGGGGTGCGCAAGGCGTCGATCTGGGAAAATACGCGGTCCGGCGCGCCTTGTAGGGCTATCGCCGAGGCCATGAGCGCGTGCCCGTGCTCCATCGCCGTCGCGTCGTAGTCTGCATGCTTGAAATACGAGGGGTGGAAGTGGTCCCAGCAGATATGTTCTAGTCTATATTAAAGTTCAAGAGGGAGGGGTGTATTGAGTTGGTGGGAAAGGCGAGGGGGCAAGGGGAAATGGAGGCATAAGGAAACAAAGTAGTTAGGGAATTTCCCTTTTCGTCCCGGTTTGCCTCCATCTCACACCCCCCCTCCTTCAACACCTCCCCCATACACCCCCCCAGATTATGTTAGTTACTTTGTTACTTTCTTCTTCTCCCTCTTGCCCCTTGTTTTTTTAGTCTAAAATGATAAAAAAAAGGAAAAAGAAAACTGTCAGATCTTCCTCGTGTGACCCTTGCCACTTAGCAAGATCCGAAACCATAATCATAGGACTTGCCGAGGATAGTATCATCATGATCAATGTAAGGATCGGCGGTGTCATACGCTAGGATGAAATTGATAGCCTCATCTGTCTCCACCCCTGATAGCATATCCCCTAATGGTTCTAACGCGGCTGGTGCCGCTGGCATGCTGACGCTGCAGCCATATGCAGACGCACATGCTGACGAAGCATCCGTGATGCTGGGCAAGAAGCTGCCGTCGTGGGGGGGCATGGTCAGTGGTCTATAGCTCCCTTCAGAGGAAGGGGACGACGAGGCCCGCGTAATCTGGAAAGCGGGCGTGTTCATGAGCTCCGACATGCTGAGGGACGCGGTGTACTCAGGACCAGGTAATGGTGAATTTGCAAACGCCGTGGGATCTGTCTGCTGAAGGCCGGAGGATAGAGGTTGGGGGTGAGCATTGTCAGTTAGGCGGCGCCGTATGGATTCATTCTCGCTCCGTAGCTTGTGGCAGTCGTCCTCAGTCTGCTCTATCATCTCTCTGAACTTTGCAATGTCCATCTCTAGCTGCTTGGTGTAGTTGGCCTTGCGCTGGCGGTGCTGGATCTGCGCTTTTCTGACCTGTGTCCGCCTAGCTTGTGCTTTGCTCTGCGCGGAGGCTTCAGCCTGAGCACTGCTGCCATCTTGTGCTGTTCACATGGTTCTCAAGTTAGTTCAACGTATCAAGATAGGGGGAAATCGAATAACACAACTAAGAAAGAAAAGCACGGTTATAACCCTAACAGGGCCAGCTATGCCGTGCTTTGGTACTTGATGCAGGAAACTAAAGTGCTTGTTACCCCCAGAGTGTGGAGTGATGCTTTGGAATCCATGGGATAGACGGGCCTCATAAGTAAGTAGACCAGGAACTGTTGCATAGAACAATGCACACTCCTCATGATAAGCGGTTATCCGCTTTTATAACCCAGACACTCCAACTCGAAAAGAGAAAGTATTCACCCACTTTGAGTTTGCTGTAGGTTGCTTGGTACAAAAGTGATGTTCTTGGTGGTCGCCTCTTCCTTGGAACGCTTCCAATAGTCTATGAACGATGGCCTGCTGCCATCAGAGGAATTGTCATGTCTCGGCGAGTCAGGCATTTTTTTCTTTCCTTGGACCCTTTTCAATTTTTATGCTTTCGACTATGCGTTGTTACTCGCTTTGGTTTATGAGCGGCTAAAGTCCAATGGACAAAATAAAATCGGCCTAGTTTGGAGGGGAGTGAAGCAAGTGATAAACTTAAGAACCGCGATGTTGGTGGTTGTAAGTATGACGGAGGAAAAGACTTAATCAACTCTAAAGAGCAAATAATTCTTCAAGTCCTTTTTTGTCTAGAGAGAAGAAAAGAAGAAGAAGAAAAATCAATGCTCTTGTTAGTAGTTGGAACAGGACGCACAAGTAAAAGATGATGTTCCTTCAACTTCAGCTCAAAGGTTAGCGTCAGAGGGGTGGTGACTAGCCAATTGTCGTGAGGTTTTAAAGGTAACTTAGATTAGGAAGTGCGTATTTTGTAAGTACTGCTCCAGGATAGGTTATTGGAGTTAGGGCAATGCATGTGGTAACATGGAACTGGAGATATGAAATGGTGATGTTAGATAAGATACTTACTTGAATACATCAGCTCCTAACCCAACTACATACTGACTTACATAACTAACCTACTATTCGTATAGATTAACTGAAATCAAGTCAATATAGCTCTATGCTGTATGTGGATAGCTAAAGGTGTAGGTTGGGGTTGGAGGTATTAATTAGTGGGCCGTCAAGTCGTGCAATGCATAATACATATAAGCGCATGCCGGTGTGAATGCACGTTAGGTAGTACGACTAATCCCTAGGTTAGATCTAGGCTAGGCGGCCTTACATGGGACTTCAATTCCTAACAGGCCGGGATTCCCGGGTCCGATTCCTACGATGAACGTCCTGAGGTATAACACGGGACGTGTAACTCTAGACGACGTTGAAGTAGGATAGAATTTATCATAAATCACCCAGAACAATACGGCTCTTTATATAGCTCTCTCTATAGATAGAACCTCTGGCCCATCCTATCCCTTCATAAATAGAAACCCCTGTTTTCCTGCCCTTTTCCGTAAACGCCAATTCCATGCGCCTATTTTGCCTTCATTTACACAGCACACTACCTAATCGTCATCCTCTCCATCTTCATCAGTGGCGGTATCTTCCTCAACCACATCGGCATCCTCTTCTGGCTCGGGATTTTCATCATCGCTGTCATCGTCCAGGTCATCGGGATTGAGACCCGGGATAGCCCGCCATTGCAGGTAGTCTTGTTCTACCCAGCGTTTGCTTTTTGGCAACTGATAGGGGTCGAAGGGGAAGTAAGAGCCAAGTTGTTGCCAACTCTCGTCGTTTACGTCAAACGATACGTCCCGCAGAGCGCCTCCGTTGGAGTATGCCCCGACGGCAAATTGGGAAAGTCGAATACGCTTATTAGATTCGATCAATGGGTAAACATACATAAATCGAAAGCGATGTGCAAGCCTTGCGAACTGCTCTACAATGCCTGGTGAACAGACCTTGAGTGGGTTCAGCTTGGAGTAAATGTTGCGCCGCATGATGTCTTTGATCTCGGGCTCCCACTCAATATCCTGGTCCAGATAGGAGGAGAGGTCGTCATGATCAACATCCTCCGGCACTGACCTAATGAGGTCTTGCCACCGAAAGCAGAATATGTACATAAGTGCCTGCATCAACGCGTAAAACGGCGCGTACCGACGGATATCTGGACCCCGGCATGAGATCTCGTAGACCGAGCGCATCTGATCTAAGTGAAAGCCGAGAACTTCAAAGATCTTCACAACGATGTGCCCTGGGACATGTGCACCGCGCGCGACAAAGCTAGCTAGATAGGAGGATGCTGCCTGTTGTAGAACTAGAGGCCGTTGTGATTCGAATGCGATATTGATGCATGTGCCGCAGAATGCATCCATTAGCCTCTCAGACTGTTGGCCAAAGTGAAAGAGAAGGAATTGGGTATGCCGGGATTTGATTGTCGGGAGGATTAGGTTCGAGAATTCAGCTAGCATGTCCTCGAATGCGTCCATAGCCTCTTCAGACTGGGGATCGGCAAAATTAGGTGTGTAGAGCTCAAAGAGAGTATCCAGAATGGAATCCATCTTCTCGATATTCTCTTTAGCTGTTTTTACGCGTGTATATTCACTATCCTCGGATTCTTCACTCGATACTGACTCGGCATCGCTCTCATCGTCGTCCTCCTCGTCCTGGTCAGTATTGCCCTGAGAAGATTTGAGGGCCATGGCGACCATGGCGGTAAGCCTGTCGTCCATATCATCCAAGTCCATCTGCATCTCCACATCAATCTTGACCAGACGACTGATAATCAGATCCATAATCTCGGTCCTCAACGCCGGGCAGTACTTCCGAACTTTCAGGAGGTTTTCGACATAGGCGAGGTGCATTCGTTTGGGCTCGTCGTGATAGGGGTATTTGCTTGCCACAAGAGACTCCAGTACGGACGGCGCAACGGGGAAAAGCTGTAAAAGATACTGCACGCCCAGATGGAGCCTCTCCTGCACGACCTCCCGCGCGACAGGGGGGAAATTGGGTACAGCCCAGTCAGAGGCCCGACAGTCGCGGAATTTCTCAACAAGCATCGACAAGACTTGCGTGAGGCGGGGTCCTTGGGCGCTCACAAGAGTACCGATGAATTGCACATAAATTTTGGCGAATTGGTCGTCGCGCCCATGCCACTGACAGTGCAATATGCTCTTGACCAGACCATCACAAGATCTTCCCAGGCGAGGGGCAAAGCTCATCAGAGCTACCAGGTAGACCTTAAGTTCCTGACGTTGTTTGGCTGAGAGTGTCGGGTCTGTGTCGTTGTTGTCGTCGTCGTTGTCGTCATCATACGACGCATGCTTGCCTGATAGGGTCTCCTTTAGAACATCGTATTCTTCGTCGTCTCCACGGTCATGGCGGTCCAGTGCCGTTCTGATTTCTTGCTTAATCTCTTCGACGGTCCGTGCACCGATTTCGTGGATCTCGATGTTATTCAGGTCGAACTCTACCCTCTGACGCTTCCGAGGACTCTGTGGGTTATCCATGTTGTTGTCATCATCGAAACCAGTGTCATCGCTGGATCGCTTGGAGCCAACAGCCGACGAGGATATCTTCAGTATCGGCTTTAGGGGCGTGCTATTCGCAGCAGCTCGAGTGAGTTGCGCGGTGGTCGTGGTAGTAGGTGACATGGGATCAATTACTGTTCAGCGCTGTGTGAACGCTATGTGTATTAGGAGATTATCGCATTCGTCTATGTATCCAAGTCGCCTTAGATCCTTGGAAATAATTATCGGGCATCTCTCTCACTGTCCAATTTAGAGACTAGGGTGGAGAGCGTTTGACAACGGTAGTCGTTGGCAGCGTTGCAAGGCTGCGAAATCTGTGAAATTGAAATTGCTGCACATCAGAAACCTGGGGATGTGAGGGGCCAAGTTTTTTTTTTTTGGTGATGGAGGAATTAAAAAAAAAAAAAATCTTATTACGGAGTACATTTATTAGCAGCAAACTTTGAAGGGTCTAGATGATTGGCGGGGCAGTAGAAATCGACTCTAATTGGTCCGTGCACACACGCGCGTCACTGTTACCATGTGTGGTTACCTAGATAACGATAACATGTCGGTGCTTCAGTACCTATCAACTTAAAACCCCATCTCTATAGCTAAGTAGTAGGTAACACCATTTGATAGTTTATGCATATTCAGTACTAGGTTAAGATAAAGGAACTATAGAAATATTAGGATATAGAGACGAGCGATTCCTTCTATTACGCTCTAGCTCCGTATCCATGAATACAAGCTCTAGGTAGTACTGTGCTTGGTTGGTCAAAATGCACCGAGACTAGTATCGCGAATACTAAGTAAGCGATATGGTTTAACGCAATGAAATTGATGCTATATAGCGAGTTATGCCTCCAGCCCTGGACTATCTTCCTGTACTATAAAAACCACCAAAGAAATATAACCTCCGAACTAAAGCTAGCGTTGAAATCCAAGACTGGGTTTGGTCTTGGGAGCTGCAGGAGAATTGAAAGGGGGGGAAACGCCTGGGGAATCTATCGTAGATCAAACCAGCAATACCAGCAATTTTTTGTTCGCCCTTTGCCCTCTTCCATCGCCAGCCACGGAAATGAAAAGTCCATCATATACAGGCGCCCCCTCTGTCGTATATCCATTCCCTGTCCGGAGACACCTCGTTGTGAAATCAGTAAATGCCCCATGTTTTTTGCAATCCCGTACTTATACACGCGCCGAATGAAGTATGACCTGTCCGGGTAACCCTCAGACCTAAGAAGCGATGCAGCGTGGTAGCAGTCGATCTAAACCGTATGCCGAGTTGGAAGCGGACCAAAGCGGACGCCCAGCGCGAGACTTAATAGGTCTCGCCTGCCGCGCCGTTGTGGCCCTGAGTATACATATAGCCATCGCCTGATTCACCGATTCCACCAGCTCCATCTCCTCCTTGGAATGCCGAGGAGCCCGGGGCACCAGAAGCCCCAGGTGCAGCCGCACCGTACCCTTGGCTGTTAGGCCTATTCTGTTGGTTTTCACCCCTATTTGACTGGGACTGCTGATAACCGGTCAGTCTTGTATGTCCGTGAGCGAGCCCTAGCGTATGCTTGACCCTCTTTTCTCCAACAGGGAGTGACGTTACCTCTCGATATTTCGATAGATATATTTTAAGCGCTTCTGCGTAGTTCTCAAACCCTAGGGAGGTCATGGCGAACAGGATGTCCTCGCCATTAACCGTTTTCCTCTTCTCCTGATGACATTTCTCCGACGCTACGCATGCTGTTAGTTTCCGTCCTGACGGTCTGTGATGAGAATATCCAGCTCGAGAAAGGGCCTGAGGACTTGCCTTCGCTCGTGATGAAAGAGATGAACTCGCTGACACATTCTTGCATACACTCTTTAGCTTCTTTGGCGATCTTGGCGTTTTCTGGCAGGGCCAGCTTCATGATTCGGGCAACTGGCGCGAAGTTACGTATATTAGCATCATAAACATCGTACTTATCGACTTTCGAAGCGCGCGGCGCTTCTGGCGATTTAGAAGACGAATCGTGAGACATGGACGACTCTATTCGTGCGCGTATGTCTGGAGCTAGAGACAGAGCACCAATTGCATCAGGGCAGAAGCTCCGCAGAGCCAGAAGCGATGCCACTCGGAGCGGTAATGGAATCAAAACTCGCAGACAGGGCCCCAGATACAGACTTGGGATGCACCAAATCAGAGACAAGAGTCAAAAGGGGATATCAACTCACCATTGGCTATGGGCAACCACCTATCCTGCTCTTTTACCTCCTGCTCATAGGCGAGCCCAGTGGCGTGTGGGTCCTGAGGATCGTTCATTTGTGCTTCATCGTCGGGTGATTGTACGCCTGGCTCGACGTCCTTTGGAGGGGATTGGGGGGAATCCGACATATTTGGCTACCTGCAGCGGGTGGTAGCTTATGTTAAATTTTTTTTCGTGGTCTGCCAGCTCGCACAAGCTGCTACAAGGTTGAGAGAGAGAGATGATGTGTCCCTGCCTCTGACACGTTGCAGGTGGTAGGGCTTGCAAGTGAGCGCGGCTTAGCTGCAGAAAGCTGCGTCAATCCTGCCCTGTCGCGGATCCAAATTAGCGACCTATCTACTACTTGGTCGACAGTGCCGTGGCCAACCCTGTCGAGATTTCAGGCTATGACGGAATCTGTGGAGGACGAAAGCCGTATGCAGAGCTGCACATAGGTCTCTCTGCCTGAGCCCAAGCTTGGTATAGTAGTGTGTGTGTGTGCGTGTGTGTATGTATGTATGTATGTATGTGTATGTGTATGCGTGCACGCGCGCGTGTGAGTGTGTGTATACACAACACATACACACACACTCACTCTCACTTACTCACTTACTCGTCGGGAGATAGATGGGGGAGAGGGCTGTGGATGGGGGTAAATTTTTTAGGGATACGTACTCTTGGGAACACGATGGTAAGGTAATGATGGGATGGGTTATGGGACTTTGGTACTTGGGAAGCGGGGGCCGCGTCTCTGTGAATACGCCGAGGGTCGCGTTACTGCAGGACCCGCTGACCTATCGTCAAGGACGCCTACGATAGACAGGCAATGAATGCAGAGTTGGTTTCTTTTCCTAGCGCAAGTCCGCAGCGAGATCGCCTTGCTGCAGATGGTGGATGGGTGGATGGTGAATGGTAGGCTCGGCCCCGATGTAGGTAGGGGTGGGCAGAAAAGAGAAACACAAAGATAGAAAGTCAAGATGCGGCTGCCCTAGACAGTCCCTTGTTTTTTCTTTGCTAGACAGGCCCCCTCTTGGGATGTTGTCTATTGAGATACGGCACGGGTTGGTATGGTCTCAAGCAAGTGAGGCGTGACAGTTACACGAGAAGACTAGATGAATCGAAATCAGATTTCGATAATCGAGTCTGCATGTATGCGTGTAGGTACGCAAATACTGTAGCAATGGAGACTATGTTGGTTGGCTGGCTGGCTAGATATGAGAATGACTGGATAGGTAAATAGAATAGATAGGTAGATGGAGGGATGGAGGGATGGATGGCTGCACCATATGTGTAGGTATGTGTGTGGGCTTAGGTATGGGTATGGGTATGGATACTATGTATGGATATGTATGGGTATGTATGGATATGGAGATGGAAAAGGTCGCGCGCGTCAAAGGGAAAGGGAAAAAAAGACAAAAGGGACATATTTTCCAACCTGAGATTGCTCGAGGCGGAGAGGTATGTAGTGTCTGTACGGGGTACGAGTTGAGGTACCTACACCCTACAGTACTAACTGTACATATCGATACTAGGAACAACAATTAAGAGAGTTTTGGGTATGCTTGGCTTACTTTAGTCGCTTTAATTTAGATCGAGGCGGACCAACCGGAGCGATGGTTGGCTTAAAACGCGCGTGTCTGCTTCGCTGCCGTTGCTACCAAGTCGTTAGGTATGGTGTTCGATGTACCTACTTTGGGTATATAATAGCTGGGTGTATGTGTATGGAATATGTAGTGTAAGTGCGTGGGGTATACCCAGCGGCAGTCGATAAATAAGGTGATAGGCTATTCAATTGATGGAATTCGGTGGGTGAAAATACTTTTTTTTTAATCTTTGCTCTGGTTCTCTGGTGGTGTAAATTTAGAGAAAAAGGAAAAAAAAAAAAAAGGTTTAGGTAGTAGTGGTAGATGGAAATGTGGGATTCTTACACTTACACTAACCTAGGGAACTGTGGAAGTAGAACGGGGGGTTTCGCTGTCAACGTTTTGTCAGGTTAGGTTTAGGTAAGTAGACAGTAGTACTGTGTAACAAGGCCGAGAAAACGGTGACTTAACTTACATACATACCAGGTACTAAGAACCTATCCTGTGTTCGGATAGAGAATACAATCAGCACTGCATGTACGTGAAAAATATAGGTAATAGAAAAATGCTGGTAGGAAAATATTCTTCAAGACAGGAGAAGATATATGTAACCTTATATCCTATATATATATAGAAAATCAGATTGCACTTTGTAAATGATTGAAATTACGAGAACCATAAGTAAACAATAAACCTGGAGAGACTACCTAGGCATGATGATTTCGGTATGTACGGTCACAATAACGATAGGCTACCTGATGGCAAAACCACTAATACGGAAAATGGGGATTGAAAGCGTCGGGGTTCCGTACCCAATATTGAATAAGACAAGCATTCTATACACTGCAAGTTGGGATTAGTACATACGTAGTTGCATACGGGACCAATTAAAATCTCGTGTTGTATCGATAATAGAAATATGTATCTACCAATCCACTGTCAGCTTTATTTCTACAGTCCAATTCGTCAATGACAACTTAGAACTAATACACACCAATCAATCCAGTTACTCAATATTGATGGAAATAATCTTAAACCACAACCAAGTTGCGAACGGGCAGGCGAATCGTCTCACATCTTCCAACCTTCTATCTCGATCATCTGAGCGTCCCTAACTCAATAATCTCCTAAGCTAAGCTAATGACTGGGATGATCAGATTCTGCTTCAGGACCCCTCCAACCCCCCCTTCCCTCCCCCCTCTTACCAACTCCCCTTTGATGCGGGGGATCGGAAGAGGAACCTACTTAGAACTGACTAGAAGGCGTTCTTGGACCATCAAGCGGTGAAGCTTTACATCTTACAAATTACCTCAAGGCTGCTTTCTACTTTTCTTTCTTTCCCTTCCTCGATTCGGGATGATACCCTCCCCTTCCCTTTCCGCTCGTACCCATCCCTTATCATTCGGCTTCTCTGTTTTAGTTTGACCGTGTCATTCTGTGTTCAATGTAGTGGGACCTTTGCCACAGGCATGGGACGGCTATGGTGGGCGAGAATGGCTGCTGATTTGACAATGGCTTTTCCATTGTCAACAGTTCGTTGATAAATGCGCCTATCCGACAGGAACAGGAAAGTTTTGTGCCAGCCTGATGGGGGCTATGGCATCTGTTTGGACGGCCGCTCGAACCCCACGGAGATGACAAGACCACGACTGGCTGGAAACGCCACCTAGAGGGGGATTAAGAGTACGGCACAAGGCTGCATCACGATAGTAAGACCACGCGAGAACAGAAACTAGTGGCCAATCGAAATATTTAGCCCTAGATCATGTTTTTGATTGGCAGTGAAAGTAAGAATTAGCCATGCTCAATCACTCGTCCTTCTGTTTCCTCTCCTAGGATAGGACAGGACAGGACAGGACCCGCACGGGAATGACAGGGCTATTTCGACTTTTTTTTTTTCGGCATCACCTTGCCCAGCTATTTGTACAATGTCATCATCGCTGTCTGTTAATCCCGGCTACCTATCACATGGTCGTCCTGCCTTGGCTTAACGTGCAGGTCTTAGGATGGGGCTACGCGGAATCGTTAAACGGAGCGTGTTGGTAATTCATCGCCTAAAGCACCACTTCGTCTTTATCCTAGCTGCCTACGTACTACCAGTCTGTAGTAAGACCCTCTCTACCTCCTGCTGTATCGGCATGCATATCGTATGCGGCCTAACTGGTGTCCCACGAACCGACATATGGACCCGTGGGTGCCCAATCGTCAGAAAGCAAGATGCTACTACCTGTCAACTATTCGACTCACTATAGCAAGGAATATCACCTGTCATCTGACCTTATTCTTCCAGATGGACACTAGGACTAAAAGGTACCACTGCACTGGAAGAGCAACTTATTGGTGAACACGGCTCAGGTACAGTTGAGGCCGTCTCATCAGCGAGCCCGGAGAACCCTGCCGTCCCGTTCGGGAGTCCAAGGTGGAACCCCGGATGAACACCAACCAAGCTGATGATGATGCTTGGGCAGTGGTGCAGATCTGTTTTTTTTTTCAAACCCTTTTACTTCCTTTTCACTAAGTTCGTATGCTAGCAATCCCGTGTTTAGTGCCGTGCTTGTTCCGGGTAACTCAAGATGACATTCCTGCGGTACAGTATGATCGAACAACTCATAAGCTCACGTTACGCCATGCCATCTACATACCCGGGAGTTCCGCATCGGCCGGACACACCCCACCCTACCTACCTACTTATTACAAGTTGGGCAGAGCCTGCGATCAGGACTGCGAAATATCTTTATCGTCACTCCCCTCCATCATGTCGAGGGATATGCAGGCTTTCTACGAGATGAGTGACTGTTCACTTACTTTAGCGGGAATAAAGCCATCCTACTGTTTCAGGCAGATCATCGTTGTCGCAAACAACTGTCCGCCCACGTCGTCATCCAACTTGGACGTCGCAGGGCCAGGTCTTATGATGTGGCATGTTGAAAAAAAATCAAACAAAGACCGGAGACCCCGCCTTCTGGACCATCTGCCGACAAGCGAGGCACCTACATTAGATTTTCGTGATGGATGCTCCTTTAAACACGACGCACATGTGCTGGTTCATAGAAGAGGTATGATATTATGTACAGACAGCGTAGTGTCTTGGAGACAGGTGCAGGGTCAGCACAATCCGCCCTGCTGATCTGTTGATTCCTGGCCAGCCAAAACAGCCACTTGTGTCGGCGGCCAACCCTCCAATCAGTGCTGCCCACCATTTTGCAAGGGCTGACAGCCTTGACGAAAGCCTACCGTTGGGCATTGAGACGCCCTCAACGCTGGGCTCGGCCCCCCCTTTCACTACCTTACAAATTGTACAACTCATCGACACCATCTTTTAATATCACCGGAAGCCTGCCGACAGCTGAAATTATGAACTCTATGCCATCATCCCCTCTCATCCTGAAGCTGTGCAATAGTATGCATCGATCTCGATCGTAATTACCATGGAAATTTGTAAAAAGCCCACGGGGCTAGATGAGTAGCCCACCATCGATCACATTAGATTAATGCAATTGCCATCAATCCGACCGGTTTTTTGGGGGGATTCTCTATCAAGAACTCTGACAGCCCTATGCTAACGAAGTTCTTTCTTACGATTGCCGCCGAACAAGATTGCCGCGTTCAACTATGACTGAACCACCTGGACATTATACTTTTTCTGTACGGATAGTCGTGTCAGTTCCGGTTCATGGTTCATGGCGACCGAAGGCCGTGATCTATGCCATCGAACCTCGTGTCTAAAGAGGCACAACATTACCTTCCACTTCTCCAAGTCATCTTGCTTGGTCTTGTACTGTTTCACAAGGTCATCGAGCACCTTCTTCAACCCCTCGGCATTGGTCCTCAATGCCGGGATCACATCCTTGACAGTGCGTTCCACCAGGACGCCGTTAATCATGCGAAAGCATTTACGATCTCCAGACAACGGCTCCAATGTGTCAAGGACAAGCCTAGAGACGAGGTTAGCGGGATTTCCAATCAAATAGGCGGTGTGATTTGTGACCAGGTTTTCTGGTCTACACTAGGGATAGAAGTCCCTGCCAGGATGAAGTCGTTATGTGAATCCTTCTTCAGGGACAATCAACGACTATTTTTTTTTTTGGAAATAATAAAATTTAGGTTGCTAAAGCAGGGCATAGTTCTCATGGTAAAAACATGGTGTAGAGAGCAAAAGACTACTACTGACTTGTGCTCTTCGGCCTCCTGCTCGACATCACCGATCTTCTGGGCCAGCTGCTGCAGCGTGTTCTTGTAGTTTGAGTACGTGACTTGCAGCTCTGAGAGAGCAAGTAAGCATAGGCTCTACCTATGACGAAGGCCCCTCGGCCTAGGGGGTGATGACTTGCCTTGCTGCTTCTTGGCAGACATATTTTTGGATGCCATGGTAGAAAAGGGGGAGTGTAGACAGCCCTAGGGATGGTGACCTCGGTATGAGAGCTAGATTGAGGTATGTAATAATTAAGGTTAAAGGAGGTTAAGCAGAATATCAAAGATAGGTTGGAATCGCCTAGACGGTGAAATCAACGTTTTGGTACCGACAGAGCGCTGAAGATCGATTGGCGGGGCAGACAGCGTGAAGGTGGGGAGAGGGGGAGGGGGGGGGAGAGAGGGAAGGTTTGCAAGTGGAATTGTGGCCCAAGCTTTTTTTCTAAGGTGAGTACTCCGTAGGTACCTACCTCATAGTACTTAGTTGAGTGCTTCTAGTGGTCCAATTGGAAATTTCTCTATCGCCGAACCACTATCTACGATTTACATACCTTCCTACTCACCACCAAAGTACGAGAACAATACAAAGAACAATACAATAACCGTGGAATTGAGGGAATATATATCCGCCTAAGATTTCAAGATGCATCCTCATTTACACACAAAAGACAATATGGGTATGTTCCCGTTGCAGCATCAGCTGAGCTGATCGATCGTTCTGGCTGAAAGTAAATCTGGAACTGACGCTAATTCCCCGCCACGAACCATAGCATGCGAGGATATCATGAACGCTCTCGAAGAATGCCATGCTAAGGGCTTTCTCTGGAAGTCCATGGGTATGTGCAGTGATACCAAAGATAAACTCACGCTGTGTCTGCGAGCCGAGCGAATCAAGCGCACCACGATACACCGGGATGCCGCCAGAGTTAAGCGTGATAAAATTAAGCAACTTTGGGCTGAGGTAGACGAAAATTCTTGAAGAGGGCCCTGTGGGATTACATCGCGAGGCATTTGAAGCGAGGGATCAAAGAGCAATAACTATACCATTGATGATCAGGACTTGGATGCGCACATGGAGGCGTAATTATATTTAACTACCCCTTGGGTTTGACCGGAGGAGCATTAGACTCTCCTCTGCCATCTTTTCCCGACAACTTGAAGCTTCGACACGGACTATTCTTCATCCCTAAGCTACATGCCTGTGCTGCGTGTATTTGCATACGAAATTCCCTCCCCATTCGCGATGGTATATTAATACCGGGCTGCCTCAGAACACGGGCTCCCTTACAACGTCTTGGTGAAAGCATTGCCGAACGTCAAAAGACCAAAGATGGATACCAAACTGAGGACGCTTGGTACGGGCTTTCGACCCCGGATAGCTCGGGGGATTGAGGAACCACCTAGGACGACGGAGGCGAGCAGAGCGAGCTCGAGGCCATAAGGCTGCTTAGACTGGATGCGATAACCACCCAGACCGTCTATCCCGGATACATTAGCAAGCCATTATCTCCATATTGGAGCGGAATACTATGCTGGTCTACGCTTACATAGGACACCAACAGTCAAACCAGCGGCGACAGAAGGTATCGAGCCCGTTTTGATGAAACCCACGGTGCCGCCGGTAGCAGTCAAGGCACCAAGGACGTAAGCGATCTGCTCTATAGCCTGCCGTAGCACAACGAATGGGAGGTTAGCTTAGTTGAACTTGTGCTCTTCAGTCATTGATGGGGACTCCATAACAAACCATTGTGAAGTTGAGAAATGATGATTTATACGGATTTTAGTACCAACAAAAGAGGGTTTCTTCAATGCTAATGTGGAAGTGATAGAGGATCGCAAAGACGTCAATTACTAAACAAAGGACTAAACAATGAAGTGCGACGGGCGGCCGGTGAACTCGGAATCCGACTCCGCAAAAGCTCTCAGCTCCAGCACCGAGGCCCTGCGAGGGTTCTTGAACTTGAAATGTGGGGCTTCAATGACGCCAGGAACAGGATCAAGGCAGGTAAGCAGGATGTGATTTGTCCGATCAGAGCTGTGGCTCAAGCTGTCTAAGAAGGACACTAGCCACACCCGATAAGCCCACCTACGTAAGTTCCAAGTGCCCTGTCGCTTTAAGTCTGCAATTGATAATTCGTGTCCCTTACCAAATACACTTCAGCTAATATCATCCAGCATGCAATTCGACCTCCTTCACTTCCAATTCAGGTTTTAGGAAACGAATAAAAATAAAAAAGGAGAAGAAGAAGAAGAAGAAGAAGAAGAAATAGATTTTCTTTTCACTATTCGATATTCGTGCGCAACCGAACGGACCATGGCGCCCAAGAAGTCTGCCGCCGCTGCATCGCCGGCGCCGGTTTCCACGACCGCAGCTACGACCAGTAGCTCGTCTGCCAAGACTTCAAGCAACAGCTCTCAGCAGATCGATCAGGTCGCCCTGAATATTGTGCAGCATTACCAGAAGAACACGCCGCAGCGCACGAAGCTTCTCGATCTCTTTATGGTCTTCCTTGTCGTCGTTGGTGGCTTACAGTTTGCCTACTGCATCCTCGCGGGGAATTACGTACGTAATCCTATACGAATCCATCTTCAACATCTACACACACTCTCTCCCTCCTTAGTTTCGACAGCAATGTGTGAAGGGAACTCAGTACAAGATAAGGATTCTAGTAAAGGGATACGTGAGCTGACGATTCCTTGGAAAATATGTCTAGCCCTTCAATGCCTTCCTCTCAGGTTTCTCCGCCACCGTCGGACAGTTCGTCCTCACTGGTACGTCGTCCACCCTCTCGACCTCGATATATCTATGCCATTGGTTGGCGCCTAGTACTTTTTTACGGTGATAAGTGACCCTAGAATGCTAATTTGGGACTGCAATCCCCGAACACAGCATCCCTACGAATCCAAACCACCGAGGCGAACAAATCCGAATTCCCTGCTGTTTCACAAGAGAGGTACGCACGCAAACCACCAGCCAGATTTAGGACCATATTTCCCAGCCTGATACTGTACCCACTGGACCACTTGATTAATGTGGACTATAAATAGGGCATTCGCGGATTACGTCGTCGGCAGTCTTATTTTACATTTCTTCTGCGTTAACTTTATAAACTGAGCAGGCGTAAAAGGGAAAGGGGGAAAGAGACGAGGAAAGGATGGATGAAAAAAGGGTGAATCGGCTGTATGGTACTACGCATGAGTGATGATGGAACATTTCCTGGTCCGGAGAATTTTGGCAATTGCTGTTAGGAGACGAGATATCCTTGATCTCGCAAACATATGTACATTTACAATAAAAAAACAAACTGAAATCAAAATAAGGGAAACAAGTATAGGTCACCAATTAAAATTAAAATATAGAAAGAACGAAGTCCCAGAGAATATAGTAACCGGCATTTTCACTGATTTTTTCTTCTTTTCATTTTGGCTGCCACTACTTCGTTTATAATTCCCATTTTGATATTTTTTTTTATATCAGGATATCATTTCAAGCATATTCTCATCCCCCCTCTGCTCTAGATTGTCCGTCTAATCGACATCCCCATCACCGCCGCCATCTCCACTCCCGCTCCCAGCCGCGGGAGCAGACCCATCCCCCTTTGCCTCCTCTGGCTCTGGCTCTGCGGCTTTAGCGGGCGGCGGCGCGGCTTTAGGCGGGGGCGGCACCGAACTCCGGCCACCGCCGGCTTTGGGCGGAGGCGGAGGCGGCGTCTTGCTCGCGCTGATGTGGCCGTCCAGCTCCCGGCTCTTCTTCTCCTCCTCCGCGAAGTAGTCGTCCAGCTTCACCGCCCCGTGGCCGTGCGCATGCCGGTCCTTCTTCTTCCCCCGCGCCGGAGGAGGCGCGGTGCCGGAGGCGGACGGCGGCGGGCTGGCCATCTGCGCGGGCACGAGGAAATCGGACGCGGGCGCCCCCGCGGGCGCGGGTGCAGGCACGAAAGTGCTGGCGCCCGGCGGCGCGAGACTCGTGAACTGCTCGATCGACGTGGCGAAGGCACCCTCACCCACGCCACTCCCGCCCCCGTCGAACAGCGTCTCGCCCGGCCCGTGGACGGGCTCGCTCAGCGGCGCGGGCAGCCGGTGCAGCGCGCCGTAGCCCAGCACGCAGCCCAGCGCGCCCTCGCCGCCCCAGTCCCGGCTCGGCACGATCTCCACCTCCCGCGTCACGTCGTACTCGTTGTTGTACACCCACAGCTTCAGCGGCCGCCCCACGTAGTCGTCCACCAGCTCCCCCAGGCCCCCCTCCCCGTGCAGGATCCCGTCCGGCGTCCCCAGGATGTAGTCGCTGTACGGCAGCAGCCCCGACTGGTCGGCCGGAGAGCTCGCCGCTACGTCGAGCACGTGCCATATGTTCGATACGAGTGCCAGGGGCGCCCATTGCAGAGAGAGGCCCAGCGAGGCGGTCGTGCTGGGCACCGGGATGTGGAGGACGCGCGTGCGTTGGCCCTGGGTTGGTGGGAGGAGAAGAACATGTTAGCTTGTTGCTGTCGTTCTCTTTGCGGGTTTCCTGACTGGTCGTCCACTTGCTGTGCTTGACCCCTCCGTATAAGGGGAAGTCTTGTATATATGCGTACCTTTGCGCTCCATAATCCCAGGGCTACGGTGCCACCGGCGCAGTTACGTATTTCCTGCGCGAAGAGTCGAGGATCGGGATTGTCCTATTCGAAAGCCAAATAATAACCATAAAAGGTCGGTGTTAGTTCTTTATCTTGTTTCTGTCCCCGTCGCAGGTTCGCTGGTGGTGGGCGGGGTTCATGTATCGCAAGTCGGGTTGAAGGGGAAGAGGATAGAGAGAGAGAGAGAGTGAGAGAAATAGAGAGAGAGAGAGAGAGAGCAAAACGTACAATCATGCGCCCATTGATGCCCACGACAAAGTCGAACCAAGGCTCAACACCGAGCTCGAGGTTGGTGTTGCGCAAGACCTGGAAGCCGAATTCATTTCCCTCCTTCTGTTGTGGTCGCGCATCGCCGTCGAGCCGAGATAGGTACCGGTTTAGGGCGTTGAACATGTTTTCTTTCTTTCCCTTTTCTTTTATTGATTGTTATGTATAGTCAAGTCAAATATTAATAAGATGTTGTTGAGTAAATGGTGTTGCAATAGCTTAGAATGGATCTTTCCTTCTGACATGGGTGTCACTTATATCTAGGTTAGGTGCATCCATAGTAGGTATTTGCCTAGGTTAGTAGAAAGCAAGCTGTCATTTCTTTCGTCAGCCCTACACCAGCTAGATTAGATACTGTATGTACCTAGATACCTAAATGCGGGTAAAGCTAGCTAGCCTAACCAGCCAGCTAGGTTAATTAGGTAACTTTCATATGCTAAAAAAGTGGCGCTATTGTGTGGTTAGTCTGTGCTATTTACCTAACTAGTTAGGTACCTTTCGTAGTGCAGCAGCCTCTTTCAACTCTCATTGCTCTCACAACTCTTACAACTCTCATTGCTCTCACAACTCTTACAACTCTTACAACTCACCGTCTAACTTGCCTTAAGCATCAAGTTAGATACCTGAACATCTTACTCTGTGCCAAAGACCTAATAATAAACCTTTGATAACCTAACTGAAGAGCTTGCTTTGCCGATATATATATATTCGCCTAGGCAGAATGAAACCTGCTAACAAACTCCCTTTGACAAAAGATTGTCACCACTGGACTCATCTGGGTGAGGTGCCCTGGGATTTACAGAAGTACGTCTTGGGCTGCATACCGAGTCTTTCACTAAGAGATTCACCAACATTCTTACTAATGATATTGTAGGTACTGGCAACAGCGATACACTATATTCCCATATTATGATGAAGGAATACATCTGACTCACGATGCCTGGTATGGTGTCACCCCTGAACCCGTAGCAAAGTAAGTATACAGAGGCTCCTTTCCCCGTACCACATGGTCACGCAATATTCAGTCTAACATATACCCAGTCGTATTTCCCAAGATCTGTCTTCTATAATTAGCCCGGGAAAACGCACAGTTATAGACTGCTTTGCCGGCGTCGGTGGCAATGCAATCAGTCTTGCTCTAGCTACTGAAGAAGATGGTGCAACGCAACGCTGGGACAAGGTGATCGCCATTGAGCTGGATGCTGCAACACTTGCATGTGCGCAGCATAACGCGTCATTATATGGCCTTGATGATGATATAACTTGGGTCCTTGGCGACAGCTTCAAGTACCTGGAGCTTCTGACGAAATCCCCAGATCAACTGCATGCCGACCTACAAGTCGACGTGGCCACGACGGCCATATTCGCATCACCGCCATGGGGTGGTCCTGGTTACAGGACCGATGAGATATTCGATCTTACCCAAATGGAGCCGTATAATTTAGCACAGCTCCATGGGGCCTACAGGGCTATGGATCATGCGCTTTACTTGCCTCGCACCAGTGATCTACGTCAGATTGCTAAGCTAGTCCCCGACGATATGAAAATCGAGGTCGTACAATATTGTGTTGAAGGAGCCAGTAAGGCCATGGTTGCTTTTATACCAGCAACTACCAATAACCACCCGGATGGAATTCCTTGAAACAGGCTTGAAGGCTTAATCGATACATACAATCTTATTCTGACGCCTCTTTTAATCAAATATTAACATTCGATATCTCCTAGCTTAAACGCCTTACAATTTACCAGTGTACCCAGGAGCCCAAAAAGGGGGCTCATATGACATTTTCCGATGCGACCAAGGCTGTACCATCCTCATTTCGGTGTTGATTGGCATCACGAGGCCGCGGCCGTTGAAGCAACACTGAACTAGAGTTGCTTCTATAAAGTCTTCTCTGTTTCAACCCATCTTGCAAGAAACATGCGGGGTGTGCAGTGGTCAACCCGATAATTGATTGCGCGACAAGAAAACCGTTGAACCCTGCGAACAGAGCTTCATTCTTGGCTATGCCACTACCAAACCCAGAACCGAGTAGTATTGTTAGGAAGACAGCTCTTGCGAATAGGCATATTGCGGCCGTCACCATAACAACGAGGAAAAACTTAAATTTTCGCGTCAATGGTACGAATCCGTGCTCATAATGGAAAGTCGTATATCCGAAATGTCGGTGCATAAGGGCTGCTTTAACAACTACCACGGTGAACATCGCAATGAAACATGCTAGGGACAGAGCTTGGAGGCCGACTCCTACGGCCATGATCCAGGTTCCTTTCGCGGAGCTTTTATCCAAACCGGTAGTCGTTGAGAGGTCTAGAAATGCGGCTGTAATCCCTATGAGTTGGACAACGAACCCTGTCCCATCGATCCATATAAGCTGAATATATCCCGTTGGTGCGATAGGAGAGTGTTCCGCACCTAATATGGTGATTGTTTCACAGATGGTAGTATATATGCTAGTCTTCGTCAGTATTATCTGTTTTTTTCTTTTATTTTCTTGTCTTTTCTCCATGCTATGCGTCATTGCTTACCCTGCGGTGCTAAAGGTGGGAGCTACAGTCAGGAAGGCTATTGACACAGCAAATAACCTCATGTCCCATGGTGAAAAATAACTCCAAAGTCTTGCAGCAAAGCCAACAAGTTCGAAAGCGGAGGCGATCAACATAAATATGCTGAAATCTAACCACGTGCGTTTGGAAATGATATATATAAAGCAAGTTACCAGAGCTGTAGTGAAGATAGCTACAAAGATGCCATTTGCTATTGCGCTAGGTTGGTAACCATATGGGGATATGGAGATGGGGCAGTTGTGGAAGTCGCATGATGAGAGGGCGACGTCGATATCGTGCATTGTCCATGTGAGATCAGTTCCGTATTGAGGGAGGATGGAGCACGCAAAACCGAAACCATCTCAAGTTCTTGAAAAGCAAATCTATATCTTCTTAAGAATCCTTTGGTTGCTCATTGCACTTATCGCAATTAGCCAATATATATGGTGGCTGTTTGGCGGCCAAAGATAGAGCAACTTTGTATCGATTATCATTAACCAACATGCATTTTGGTGTTTTCAGGATGGACGGGTACTTTACACAAAACAGCCCCTGAACTACACCCAACCAGTGTACAGGACACTGCCCCCGAATCTGACTTGCACTGCAATCCTGTTGCAACGTCGAGACCATCCAGAGACTCACCAGGGTGGCTAGACTCCAGCTCTTTTGTGCGACAATGGCATTCCGCCAACGCCCCCATCTCTCGTGGAGGGCGTTCTGTCAGCGGCTGTAGCCGCTACCGAATAACTCGATCCGTTACCGAGTACCATACCTTAGTCACCACTTCGGACGCGGCCTTTGCTAGACCTGAATGATTTGTAAAAATGGCCAGTATTGCCGTTTTTCGTGACTAAATAAGGCTCACACTGATCGGTTCCCAATGAATTCGGCGAGGGGGCCGGCGTTAATCACGGAACCGCGGCTTGGTTATGGAATTATATGCTTACGCGCTTAGTGGCTCTTATTCTTTGGTACGACAAAGCCACTATGCCGCCAAGTAGGGCCAAAATCAAGTTATAAGTGAGTTGTTCGGATTGGTCAGACATGCTGGGTCCATATCCGGAATGTGAATATAGGAAAACTCCCACTCCTATCTAACTGACTGCTTTTACATAACTTGTGCACTTTCTAGACGTCCTTACCTACAAACTAGTACCTTTAGTTATGACATTAACGAGTATTTTCTATATTTACTTGATTTACGGAAAGCGAAGCAGTTGCTCGCGAGATCCTGTATATTTCATATGCCCACGAGGTTTCCGGTACGCCGCGTATGTGCTGTGGGGGCACAGTCGGAACCGGTAGGCAAGATTCATAAACCCCAGATATAGCTGCACAGCACTTCTTAAGTGTATATTATTATGATCGAGATGGAAGAAATCAATGGCCATCCGAGCTGCGAAGCTTTCTCCCTACCCCCAATCCCTATTTCCCTTAGGCACTACTAGAGTTCGCATCATCCAACCATCCGTTTACTGTGACCATCCAGGAAGATCGATATATATATCTTGTGTCACCGACTACTATGAGCAAGCATATGCATGTGCATACGCTTACGTGAACGGATCCAGTAGATTCCTTTATCCTTTTCTTTCCTTTCTTGAAAGGTCCGCGCATACTATTTCCCCTTTCGGGGCGACGCATGCTGCAACATGGCTCGGTTCCTTATTCTAGTTATGTTTCAAAAGACAGAGCTTGCGCCGCAGCCTTGCCACCGCCAAAGGCAGCGCGTCGTTTACCAGCTGAACTTGAAGGACGAGAATAGTCTTGTCAGCTCTCGACATGCACGTATATATAGAAGTGCTACTAAGGGAAAGGCTTGATGGTCATGTCTACTATTCTTTCGAGCAGGCACATGTATGACTTCTTATACTAGATATTGCTTTTAAGGGGCCTATATTGGTAGCGTTAGATGGGAAGGCGTTGTACGAATAAGTAGAAAGTTCAAAGCTTGAAGGCGTGCGAATGGTAGTATTATTCCGAATGTGAAGGTGTGACTGCTACCACCCTGTAGCCTATCTCTTCCCCCCTTATTCCAATATAACTAACAGATTGCCGCTGGTAGCCAGAGCCATACAGAAAATGGGTATTGTTATTAAGCATGCATTTTATTGGAACTATCTAGCTAGCCATATATAACCCTCCCCCCATCTTCCTATTTCCCTTTCTTCCCTTCACTCCGTCCTGAAATTACCTGCCTAATAGTAGTAATTCTTAGTAGATGTAATGTATTGATTTAATACACCGAATATTTCAATAAAAAAGGAGGGCTGGCTTCAAAAGAATAAAACAGGAGATATATGGTGTGTATATCTGTAGTATAAAAATAAAGAAGAAAAATAAATAAACTTTTTCTCCTTTCGAAATTTGGTCATATCATATCATTAAAAAAGGGGGGAGGGGGTGTAACGGTAGAATTAAGTAGGGAGCAAGAATTCCTTCTCCCTTTCCCTGATAACCTCTATTTCCCACTCCCTTTCTCTCCCTTCCTCTCTCTCTCTCTCAAACACCCGGCCTCGTAAAGTCATCGCCCTGGGGCCAGTTACCGAGCTGTCCCGGGTCCCCACCGATGCGCACGAACACGCCAACCGCGGGAATGCCGTCCTGCAGGACGAACATCTGGTACCAGCCGGGGGGGCACACGTGCACGCGCGGCGGCGCGGTCACGGTGCAGGCGGTCCCCGCGCACGTAACCGCCGGGAACAGCGTCCGCGCGCCCATCGAGTTGCCGTGCGTGCTGCTCACCGCGCCGAGCAGCGACACCTTGATCTCGCCCGCGGGCGCCGCGCCCAGCGTGAACGACACCACGTCGCCGTAGCCCCAGTCGCGGTCCGCCACCGTGAAGCTGGGCCGCGGCTTGGCGCTGTACAGGTACGGCGGCGTGAACACCTCCACCCTTATCTCTTCCGGGTGCTTGCCGTCCTGCGGGTCCGACCCCGTGATCAGCACCCGCCCGTCGAGCAGCGTGATCGCCTCGCTGTGGTACAGCCGCGCTACCGTGGTGTTCGCCATGATGGACATGCGCGACCCGAGGGGCTTGGCTGGGTCGTAGAGCACCGCGTTGTAGTTCGGGTCGTCGGCCAGCCCGAACCCGGCGATGCCCTCGTGCGCGCCGTTCGCGATCAGGTAGGTTCCGTCGGGGAGGGGGGCCATGCACGTCAGCACGCGCTTCGACGGCATGCGCTCCAGCGTCCAGGTCGGGTTCTCGGCTTCGGGGTAGATGGTCACGCAGTTGTCGAGGGCTTCGTGGCCGGTGGTGGACCCGCCGCAGACGAGGATGCCGAGCGGGTCGGAGTAGGGGGCTACTTGCGGGAGGAGCACCGCGGTGCCTTCGAGGGGGTACGTGCGGCCTCCCAGGGGGTCGTTGACGGCGCCGGGCATGTTGGGGAGCGTCTTGGTGGTGGCGAAGGTGGCCTCGTCTAGGATGCGGGCCTCGTTCCAGTACGCGACGAAGATACCGCCGCCGGGGAGGACGGCCAGGAACGGATACAGGTTGTTGGGATCGGTGCGGGCGAGCCAGTCCATGTAGAGATACGGGCCGACCTGGGGCAGGATCTCGAGAGTTGGCTCGGCCTTGTCGTTCGATCCGATCTCACCGCCCACCACGAGGATGGAACCGTTGGTCATGACCATGGCGGAGGGGTACCATCGTCCTCGCTGGAGCTTGAGCGTATTGACGTTCTCTTCCCAATCATTGGTTCCCTTGACACCATCGGACCCGTCGGGGGTGTATAGGCGAACACCATAGGTAGAGTCCAGAGACCAACCGCCGACAGTCAGCTGACGAGCGGCCTTGTCGGGAAGAACAAGACCGGCAGAGCAGAAGACATCGGTCTTGAGGTGCATAGTTCGCCAGGCAGCATCGAAGTTATCGAGCTGGCTGAGATCAAGCTCGTAGGCTCCCGTACTGTTGGCAGCGCCAGTTCCCCATTTCTCGAGGAAGGTAACCTTACCAGTGATCGACTGCATCGTCATGAGGGGTGTGACTACGCCACCAACGAGGTTGGAGTAAGTGCCGGCGTCGTTGCCCTGGGGGTAGTTAAACACGTAGAGAGGCGTCTCGCCAGTCCAATAGTACATGGACAATCTTGAACCACCCCCGCAGATAGCCGAGGCATTACCAGCGCAGACCACATTGCATTCGGACTCAGGGGTGATCGCGGCGCCGGCGGTAGTCACGTCGATGGGGTCTCCGCAGTAGCACTCCTCGCCGTATTCCATACCGGCGGCGGCGTAGCCGAACTCTGCACACTGTCCCAAGCACTGGCTAGGAGTGTTCGTGCCGGGAAAGTGAAGAGCCCACGGGAGAGTTCGCTGGTTGTTGAGGTTGTCCTCAAAACATCCCTGATAGGTCCAAGTTCCGTTCAAGCCACTGGTCTGGGGAGCAGGAGGCTGGAAGGTCTGGGGGGTTCCGTCCGAGTAGATAGTCAAGTAGCCAGGTCCACCGCACATTTGCGTGCTATCGCCCGAACAGGGGGTGTTACAGCTGGACGTGTCCTTGCTAGCAACACCACCGTTGTAGATAGCATTGCCGCAGAAACACTGGGTATAGTACTCTGTTCCCGAGATAGTATAGCCGTTGCTAGCACAAAGCTGAGCGCAGCTTTGCAGAGTCAGCTCCTGATTGTCTGGTGCTTGATACGTTGGCATAATACGCCCATTGGGGCCGTCTTGCCAACACCCCTGAGCAGTCCAACCATCTGGGAAGCCAGTTGCCGAGGGTGCCGCCTGGGTGGTTGTTGTTGTTGTAGAGGCTTCAACAGTAGGAGATGTAGCTGTTGCTGTAGTGATTCCTGTAGCCGTTGTAGATACCACGCTGCTGACCGTGCTTGTTGGGGTCGTATATTCCATGTTATAATCATAAACGTTGAGGCGGTTGGGGCCACCGCACACCTCGGTCTGGTTTCCATTGCAGGTCATATCACACCCATCATCAGCTGGCGTTGCGCCATTTGCAATGGTATTACCACAGTCTAATAAAAGTTAGTCGATGTAAGGCCCAGTAAAGCAAAGGTCAAGAAGGGATACTTTGACTTACAGCATTCACCACCATACTCGGTACCGGCGAGGATGAACCCAGCTGCTCGGCAGGCAGAGGTACAATTCGCGGCGTTCATCTGTGCGCTAGCAACACCGGCACCGTAAGTCAAGGCACGACCGCCAGTACCCTCTCTGTCACGGTTATTAGTTACACCACCCCAGACAATCTCAGCCACATGGCATCCCGGGGGAAAGGAATAATTGGCCGATTACGAGGTAACTCACGTGTAACATCCTATGTGCGTCCAGTTTGCGATGCCAACATTGGGTTGCGGCCCCGTGTTGTACGGGTTATGAAATAGGGTTAAGCGACTTGGACCTCCACAAGCTTCTGTCTGGTTACCGGAACAGCCCATAGTGCATTCTGTGTCGTTGACGAGGGTAGCACCAGTTGCCAGGTTATTGCCACAATCTTTTATAGTCAGCGAGCTTACTATCGTGAAGGGGTGGTGATCACAGCTTACAGCATTCACTGGAGTATTCGGTTCCAGCGTAGGCGAAATCCTTGTCATCACAGAACAACAAGCACGCCTCCACGGTCATTTCAGCGGAGGTAGTACTGGCTGCACTGATTGTACGGCCAACATCACTAGAAGGAATTTAGCAAATCGTCCAGTTCGGCCGGTTGGACTGTCTAGAATATTGTGTATAGGACGTACGTATAGCAACCACTGTAAGTCCATGTTCCGTTTAATTGATCAGCACCGGGAACTACTAGCTGAGCCGCAGAGAGGTAGGCTGAAGATAATATCAGGGAGAGGGAGGCGACTGAATTAACCTGTGTGGCCCTCATGATGGGCACCTATGAAGGCACGTAGCCAAGGACAGCAGTAAACAGACAATACCAGATTAAGGAATTAAGATATTAAGAAACGAGAGTATAAAGTAGGTTGGGGATCAGAACAGGACTACATGGGAAGATCAGCTAGGGGGAGATCGGGAATATTATACAAAGGAGCAACGGAATGGAAGACTACTACTCGGCCCGGAGAAAGTAACCTTCTTCAAAAGAAGCTGGCTTGCATGGTTCATTGCTACTGACTGACTGATTTCCTTCGATGGAACTATGTATCCCACCTCACGATGGATGCGGCATGACCGGGGGTTGCCGTAAAACGGACTTCAGTCTAAAAAGTAGACTAGAGTAGATAACAATAGCCAGCAGTTGCTCTTGGCATCCATATTGGGACTACTCTCTCGCTTCTGTAAACCTGTAAATAGGATAGTACTTGAGCGAAGAGACGAGATGAACATAGTGGTGGCGGATAGGCTATGTGAGTGGATATAGCTGTTGGTTCTTTCGAGGAGTGTTACAAAAGGGGAGTGGCTCTGGACACTGAACGCACATTTTCTCTCATTTTTTTTTCTTCTTTCTTTTCACATTGGTGCTGTCCCACGCTTTTCTTCTAAGTCCCGACCCTTATTTAGAAAGTGACAATGCGATAAACAAGGGTTACAGCTGTGGAAATTACAGCAGACGGGCGAGATAGCGCATGCAGCATGGGGGCGTTGGAACCGGGCGATTGGCGAGGACTTCGGAGACTAACCGAACAGTGGGCCGATACGAGATCCAGCAAGGGGTCTGTAGACATGGCGACAGGGGGTTTTGACGACCTTGGGCTTGGAATTCTCCATGTCATAGGTTTTTTTTTATAGTGCTGATATCTTAGGGCATACTCTCTAGGTATTCTAGCTATCCAGATAGATAGCTGCCTGACTAGTAAGTAGTATAATATTCTAAAACATGGCCCTTGAGAATTCGCATATCGGTCCGTAAGTCGAAATACTTCGTGTTGAATATCCTAGGTTAGTTTGGTTCAGCTGCTTGGTGGCTTACTGGGAGTTGTACATCTACCAGCGAGGTCAGTCTAAATACTGAATGTGTATATAAGTGTAAGTGACTTTACATGAGCGGAAAGTTCTGATAATCATGCCTATTCGGATCACAGGAAAAGAGAAAAAAAGACTCTTCCAAGCCACCCGGTCTCTCACAAGTGTTACCTGGTCACGCGGTCACATTTGAGGCGTTCTCAAGCCGTAGTCGCACCAAATTAAAGGATAAATCGACATCAGGTCTCCGATGCCTCCGCAGCATTAGCCGTCGATCTTCTTTTCAGCTGATGGGCTTCATGTGGGCGTCTGTGTTGCCCCAAATTCATAGGGTTAGGTATACATCGTGATGCGACCTTAATCGTATGGTTGCATCTCTGGTGGGCTTCGTGGACTTCAGAATATGACTACCGTTAATCTATCACTTAGACTTAGCTAAACCCGGATAGTTCAAGGAGTCCTTTTTTTCCGGAGTCAAGCGGGATCCAACTAACTTAGTCTAGGCCTCGTTCTGGCAACCCATATAGCCATGGGGGGCACATAAGGCCAACATAATACCGTTTACCGTTCGATCATTGTCTAGATAGTGTTAAGCTAGTTAGAGTGGCAAGCCAGAGCCCGAGGGGAGATAAATCGACTTGTCCGACAGTCTTTACTTTCTTGATCCCGAACCCTTGACCCTATGCAGGCATACGAGGTCAGCTGCATGTGTCTGATATGTTGATTTATAGCCAGCCTAAGAGAAGAATAGCCAATCCCCGAATAAGCTTTGGATCCACAGGACCCTGTAGATCCTGTTGGATTGATAGAAAAGCTGTTACAACGTTTGACAGGAGTGCTTATTTTCCTGATGACCGCCTCATGCACCATTGGCCATTGGTAGTACGAAGAGATGGTATGCATATCGAAGCTCGTAAACAAACCTTGGACAGACGACCTACCATAGTGAGAAGGGCAATTGCCAGCGATAAGGTGTGTGATGTAAAAGGAATCATCTGTTTGGACCTTCTGATAATACGACACCTAGGTTAAGCAGTAGTTAGTAGAGTGCTGACGTACATCGGGTAATCCCTTCTGCGCCAACGTGGACCTGACGATCGGGCAATAGTACCAGTTTAGATTGGATGATCAGTCCACGCTTGGAACTACATCCTTACCCCTTACGTTGATGGAATCTAGATAATCTCACCACGCCGCTGGGGACGGGGAGGGTACAGCGGGAACCGGGAAGGGATGGACATCATCAACTCTATCCGTGCAGTTTATTGTGTGCTAATCATGATTTCATTTATCGTGGTAATTATCGTGAGGTCGGAAGAATATTCCTGTGACGGGAACGTTATCCATCACCAACAGCTAAGGTGAGTGACATCCATGTAATACTAATGATTATGTCTCAGTTTGTTGGAGTAAGGTGCAGAGGTGCTACCCCGGGTAGACTCAAGACAAAGGCATGTTAGGTCAGGTATACAATATCAATCTGTCACAAGTCTTTTTTGGCGTTTGGCACTTGGCTCCTTGCTTGGACCCGGTGCCCAAACACCCAATCCGACAAGAAAACGCCCGAGACAAGACGGCAAGGCAACGCCAAGAAAGCGCCAAAGAGCACCACCATCATCATAGCTTGTAAACGCCATGAATATGTGAGGGGGTGGCTTCAAGCCTCTGGGGTATAACACGTGATAATACATAAGGTATGGGATGGTGTCGCTTGGCTGCTCGTTCGCTCGCTTGCACCTGTAATCTGCGTTGTCCTGCATGCATGGTGGTTGCAGCAGTGAAATAAGGATTGATACATGCTTAGCGCTTCCATAATCCACCCATAGTCTAGTATCATTAAAAGGGATGGTTGGAGACATTTTGGTCATAAGCACTGGCGGCCAAGTTCAAAGATAATGACCAGTGTAAACTAACCTGCCCAGACAAGTAGAGGAAAGCAGCTCGGAAGGTGGCAAGAACGAAAGCCATCGGTCGATAGTCGCACCATTTCTCAGTAGCATACCTCAGGAAAGGGGTGTAAATGTGTATGTAGAACTGAGCCCTGATTTGGTAAATTCGGCCGTGCCATCATACGCAGGTGCAGGCGACGGGCAAGTGGATTTATCCCACCAAGAGACTTTGGTGAGGTCAGCACAGTCTTACCGTCGGGGCCTGGACTTTTGAAAATCGATAGTATATGCAGGTGGTGAGTGATATAAGGGGAGCCATATGGCATGTTCGCTCTGAAGCGAGGTTCCTGGGCAGTCTGGCTAAGCTGGGCGTATCATGGGTTGACCTGCCTATTCCCTCTACGTTAAGGCTTGTGAAGGCTCTGATGTGCCCCCTGGCATAAGGCTTGCCATGTGTGATTCAAGAGACGCAGGCATAAATTCAGCCGCATCGAGCTACTGCGTGTCTTTGCTAGGCCTTTGAACTTTTTGCGGCGCGGAAGAGTCTAGCGGCGATAACCCTCATAGAGCCCAAGTCTAGGCCGCTCATGGGATGGCGGACTTAGATACATCTAGTTAGGTAAGATTCTTGGGGGGGAAGAACAGTGACTTGGTGTTCTATCTCATAAACATAAGGAGGGAGGTAAGTAATCCGCATGGGACAATAAGAGTAACCTATTACTTTTTTTCACGATCTATCATTCTTTCCAACTCGAAATATGACTACATGTACTGACTTGACCGTATTCGATATAGGTCCACGACAAGCATCGAGATTGAGGCGCTTAAGAGAGAATGAGATAGGTATTGATCAATTATGATATTCTCTATGCGTAAAGTTTGTCATTGATTGCTAGTGAGAAAGGGGGAAAGAAGAAGAAGAAAGAGGAGGATTAAAAAAGTGTGTAAGTCATCCACCATTGTTCGGTTCAATGTTGACCTAAATAGGGTTGTAAGTGCTGCCCAGGTGAGCATTCGAGTTGTTTAAAGGCAAGAAAAATAGGTTGGCAGTTGGCATGTGCACTGTGCGTCAGTACTGTACCGTCGGAGTTTTCTTACTGTGGTTGATAAGCTGATAACCGTCCTACCCACTATATATCGGCCGCTATACATCCACCACTGCCACCTGATTTACTGCTATCTTAGGTCGCTGGTCCTTCCAATTTCTAGGCTTTGCTAGGGCTTTGATTACCTAGAAGGGAGGAGTCTGTGTGTTGTTGTTGCTCCTATCCTTAATAATGGATCTCCCTTTGACTCATTCATTGGTGTTTTTCTGGCAAAACTCGGCTTAAGCATCCTGTACCTAGGTACCTTTTTCTTTTCTTTTCTTTTTCCTTTTTTAGCATCATCGCCACCAATGAGTAAGAATGAACCATATGTTAAGCCTTATGACTAATTTCTGAGCCTTGCTTGGTCCCGAAGTGTTGGTGGACATCAAAATTATAATTATTCATTATTTAGACCGGTATTAAACTCTTTTTTCCATTATCAGGGATTTTGTTGGTGCTGCTGTTCAACTCATCTTGTGTGTTCTGATACATAACACCTGCATTTTCTTTTCCATCAGTTTGCATTTATTTATTTGTTGATTTTCATTTTTTTCTTCTTCTTTACTGTCCGAAGTCGCTGTATTTCAAAAAGCGCACTTGTCAATAAGCAAACGCATTCCTCCCCGGAGGTACTAATCCAGGTACCTAACTCCGTACGTCCACCGAGTTGTTTACATCAACCATTCTGTCTGAGAATATACGCTCCGCACCTCTAAACTGGTTAGTTATGGATACACCGCAAACCTCAGGGAATATATCGGGTGCTTCTACGAGACCTCCAGGGCGCCGGCACCGAGGCGGAAGACCCCCGAGAGGTCGGGGAGGTCGCCATCGTGGTAGTCTACAGACACAAAGGGACAACAATGAGACTGCCCCGATGACGTCAGAAACGCCGTCGGCACCGCCAGGAACTAATGGTTTGTCACCAAACCTAGAGGCTTTGACTGGAAATACTGAAAATGCAAGAGGGCGAAGAGGCTCTAGGGCCTCTAGAGGGGCATCTAGGGCCTCGGGAAGGGGTGGGGGCTTGCGGGGACAGAACACAATGATGGCAGCGCAGCGGCCCTTTGGCGGCAACCTTACATCTGCAGAGGTCGGGACTTCTGACACCGGAGGCTCACTGGGATTGAACGCAGATGCTCCTGTATTTGTGCCCGGCCAGCCAACCACCACCGCGGAAGGGTAAGTTGTAAATGACTCTGGGTTATTAGCAAAATATTTAAAGAGACGCTCATAGTTCTACTAGTAAAAAAAAAGCGAAACAAAATGCACCGAAGCCCCCACGAAAGGCTTCCAAATCCGTAGCTGAGGATCTACCAACGAGAATTCATGAGGACATCAATAATGCCCAGTATGAGTGTGTCATTTGCACGAACGAGGTTCTGAGAAACTCGCGAGTGTGGTCGTGCACAATATGCTGGACTGTCACCCATATGTCATGTGTCAGAAAATGGTTTTCGAACAGAACGAAAACCCCTGACGAGCAACAGTTGTCTTGGAGATGTCCTGGATGTAATTCGTCTATGAACGACGAACCTGCTACGTATCACTGCTGGTGTGGTAAGGAGATCAATCCGAGATCGATAGCCGGGCTTAGTCCTCATGGTTGCGGCCAAACCTGCTCTAAGCCGCGAGGGACATGTCCACACCCGTGCCCTCTCGAATGCCACGCAGGGCCCTGCCCTCCATGTCTACTTATGGGACCTAGCCAACCTTGCTTCTGTGGCAAAAATACGTCTACTAAACGCTGTGGAGCGACGGATTATACCCAAGGCTGGAGCTGTCATGAGACTTGCGGTGACCTTCTCGCTTGTGGAGAACATGAATGCCAAAAGGAGTGTCATTCCGGTCTCTGTGGGAGCTGTGAGGTTCCCGTCGCTTCTTCTTGTTATTGTGGCCGGGTATCTAAAGAGATTCCTTGTGATGATCGTGGTGATCAGCTTGAATCATATGATTATGGTCAACTTCGAGGAAAGGCCTTCGTATCGAATGAAGCTGAACTACCCGAGTCTTGGTACTGGGGTTCTTTCGACTGTGGCAGTCCTTGTGATAGGTTTTTTGATTGCGATAAACACCGCTGCCAGAAGGCTTGCCACCCTCAGGATGAAAACCCAGCCCATTGTCCGTTCTCTCCTGATTTGGTTACACATTGCCCTTGTGGGAAGACGGTATTGAGTGACATCATGCTTCAACCTCGAAACAACTGCGAAGATCCCATACCACATTGCGATAAGGTTTGTAACAAACCTCTAGCCTGTGGGCATTTCTGTAAAGAAACCTGCCATGCGGGATCATGCGCTCCATGTGCACAGAATATGGAGCTCATTTGCAGATGCGGTCGGACAACATCAATCACAATTTGTCACCAAGGCGAAGTTCAACGGCCAGAATGTATGAGGATCTGTCGTGCTCAGCTCAACTGTGGCAGGCATGAACATGGGGAGCACTGCTGCGCCGCTGAGAAGAAAGCGATGGAGCGAGTATCGGCAAAAAGGAGAAGCAAGATTTCGAATATGGTGAACGAGGAGTTTGAAGCAGAACATATCTGTATTCGGGTATGCGGGAGAGACCTTAAATGTGGCAAACATCAATGTCAGCAAATTTGTCACAGAGGGCCCTGTCGTTCATGTCCTGAGGCGGTCTTCGAAGAGATAAGTTGTCATTGTGGCCGAACTGTCCTGCAACCACCGCAACCGTGCGGAACACAACCCCCTGAATGTCGGTTTGATTGTGCGCGGCCTCAGCCTTGCGGGCATCCTCAGGTAAGTCAACGATTTCTTACTTACCCCTGAGTTACCAATATGTTTTCCGTCATATCCATTTCTCAAACGACCCCTGCATACGTGTTTTTTCCTCCCTGTCGTCAAGACCTCCGTGGAATGTCCTCTAACTCTCGACTTCACAGGTATCGCATAACTGTCACTCTGATGATAAATCGTGCCCCAAGTGCCCCTTTTTGGTTGAAAAGCCATGTATTTGCGGCAAAAGGTCGCTGAAGAATCAACCTTGCTGGTTCGAACAACCACGCTGTGGGTTAGCATGCAATAAAAAACTGAAGTGCGGGTACGTAACTGACATCGATGACTTGCTGATGTATTAATCTAATATCTATGTTTACAGCGCGCACGTATGCGGCAAGCTTTGCCATCGGGTTGGAGAATGTGAAGATACAGATGCCTTAGGTTCACGCTGCAAGCAAGCCTGCGGCAAGACACGCAATTGCGGCCACTTGTGCATCGATCAATGCCATGCACCTTATCGTAAGTCAAGATGGATTATTTCTACCGATCCTAGCTAACCAGCTGGTGATAGCATGCAAAGAGGAGAACGCATGCCAAGCTAAGACCTTCGTAACATGTGATTGTCAGAACAGAAAACAAGAAGTCAGGTGCATGGCCACAAAATCTGACCCATCGCCTCAACGACCTGTCCTGAAATGCAACGATGAATGTCTGCGCTTGCAGCGAAATTCCCGGCTGGCAGATGCCCTGAACATTAATTTTGAGACTCATACGGATGATCATGTGCCTTACTCTCACACGACGCTTAAGTTATATAGGGAGAACCCCCAGTGGGCTCAAATCTATGAGCGAGAGTATCGCGTGTTTGCCGGAGATAGGAGAGAAAAAGTGCTGAGGTTTAAGCCGATGAAAGCTCATCAAAGAGCATTTCTACACTCACTGGCTGAAGATTTTGGGCTTGATAGTGAGAGTGCCGATCCTGAGCCACATCGCCATGTCTGCCTCTTCAAAACTCCGCGGTTTGTGTCAGCACCGCTGAAGACGCTTCCCCAGTGTGTCAAAATACAAGCGACAACACAGAAGCAAGATAGCCTCACGCAGCCCTCAGTTTGGGGAGCTAGCAGTACGCCTGGCAAGCAGCCCTACAACGCACTGATACTATCAGAGCCGCAGTTCGGGTTGACGACCGAAGAACTCGATGCGGCTCTCAAGAAGGAATACTCTGCACACCCAACTCTAAAGTTCCATACTAGTTTCCTACCGTCTGATCAGGTTCTTATAAAAGCATCTGGCGCCTGGACACCGCAGGCTCTGGAATATTCTCTGTCCTCTTTGAAGCCTGGCTTGTCACAGACGGTAAAACGATTAGGTTTTGCCAAAAACGTGGCATTGTGTCATGCTGATGACTCGCTGAATGTATTACGCCAAGAGGAAGGGTCCCAAAGTAAGGGCGAGGGTGGTTGGAGTGCAGTGGTGGGCCGGTCTGCTGGTCGACCAAAAGCCGCTCCTGCAGCCAGAATGGCCCCTGTATCCCTTCGCAGTAACTTCGTCGCTCTGAGAAAGGAGCCGAAGAAGAAGATTGAAGAGGAAACAGTGGAGGAAGACTGGGAAGCTGCAGCAGAGAAGCTGGAAGGAGATGAGGAGGAAGAGTGATAGCGTAAAGTAAACAAAGACGAAGATACGCATGGTCATTCAGTACCTAGGTACGGAGTACCTAAGCTAGGAAATATACTATATATTTATTTATATATGATAAATCTCATGCGCAACTTCAAATGATTCCTGTTTCTATGAATATAATTTCTATGAATATAACCCATGAGACTTGATTTTTTTTTTCTTCTCTCCTATTCCTCCCTCTAGTGTCAGTCAGTGCTTGTCTGGGTGGGGAAGTAAAGCTACTGATATGGAATAATGTGGATATGGTATATTTGGTTGTTGTAGGAGTGATGGTGAAAGCTAGGTTACTGGTACTGCATCGCTAACATTTATAGTGCACCCCACCACTACCTACTAGAGGTAGTTATAGAACAAAGAAGAGTTGACTGGTATTTAAATTGGTTCGATAAGTGAGGGGTGATAAAGAGGTGCTTAAGTACAACTCGGAGTACTAGGTAGTGTACCTAGGTATATATGCGTACTAATGTATGTACCATGTACTCTGTAGGTAGTTGGAGGTACATATGAGGCAGGTCCGGGCGGGTCTCGGAAAATCACCGGGCTTACGATAAGGTGCGATAAATGATAAGGTTCCATTCGTTCGGACGCCCAACAGATAGAGGGTTGAATGAGACATTGGTTGCGTCACAATACTAGGCGCCTTGTGACTTTCAACCATTCAATTCAATGTAAACTGAAATCATCTCCAGTACATACTCCAGTACATACTACTACTCACAACATCACCATCAACTATACTTTTCCTAACTAAACTTCTCTGTTTGCCCATTTCCTCCTATCCCTTTCTAATGTCTAGTGAGCTAGTCATTTGGTACTCAGGACTTCCATTTTCCTGAAATTCATTGCACGTCAAACCAACCCGAACCGAACCGAAGCAAACCAAACCAAACTAGTGCTCATCAACAACATCACATCACTTTCTTGTCACTTGTTTTCCTTTCTCTCCAGCTCAGCTTCTCCTCCGTTTGTCTACTTTGACCGGCACAGAAACAAACCACGGGGCGTTGCCGCCGGAACTCTCTACCGAGGTTATATAATTTGCGATATCTAGTAATTCGCCAAAGCACGACAAAGCACAAGCACAAGCGAACAAATTCTCTCCTCATTATTCCTATCTGGGATATCGGTGATTCTAGTTATTCCCTCCCCCAAACGAAATTTCTACTCTATTCTTCTCAGCCGAGTCCATTAGTTTGCCTTGCCATTCATCCTCTGCCTCTACACCTTCCCATCCTAGATCTCACAAGCGCTCAATATGGACGACGAGGTGGAGCAGTTTATGATGGTGACGGGGGTCACATCGATACCCGTTGCCCACGGCTATCTCGAGATCTCTGGCAACGACGCTATGCAGGCTATTCAGACATTCTTCGATAACCCGGAACTCCAAGCAAGCTTCTCCGCCGCAGATACCTCATCTTCTACCCAACAACCAGCCGCTCCGTCCTCTCATGGCCAGAACACGAGACAAACAGGCCGTGAAGATGCTCAAGGCGTTATTCATATTGACTCCGATGACGATGATGTTGCTATGATCGACAACCCCCATGGCAACTTCTCTATACCGGTCGATGACGACGATGACGACGACGTGGCTGCGGTGGCAAGGAGCGCACAAGAGGAGGAAGATGCGGCCATGGCAAGACGACTCCAGGAAGAGCTTTACGGGCAGCAGCCTGGCTCAGGCGCAGGAGATGATGGCGTTAGAGCCCCCATAGCCCGTACCACCGAGGCGCTCATGGCCCCCGGACCGTCTTGGGGCCTGCATGACGACCAAGAGGAGGCTGTTCTAGAGCAACTGCGGGCACGTCGTCGCCCGCCTCGGCGAAGTAGGTGTGCCGTTGTTGGAATCATGCTTTTCCTGCTAACCCGTATGTGTAGATCCAACCAACCCCTTCGACCAGTCGCCCGCATACTGGGATGATTCGTCGGCGCCGCCGTCTGCGATGGGCACAGGACCTGGGGAGGCCCCTGCCCCACGAACAGCCATGTTGGCTAATCTATTCCGGCCCCCCGTTGATTTGATGAGCCACTACTCATGGGATGAGGCAAGAGATGTCGGCAAGCAGGAGAAAAAGTGGATATTAGTCAATCTTCAGGATTTGAGTGTTTTTCATTGCCAGGCTTTGAACCGGGATATCTGGAAGGATGAAAACATCAAGGCCCTTATTAACGAGCATTTCATCTTCCTACAGTACGACAAGCAAGATCACATGGCGCAAGACTATGTCCAGTTCTACTTCCCCAACCAGACCCACGAGAACCAGGACAACTACCCCCACGTATCTATCATTGACCCAAGAACAGGCGAGCAAGTGAAGGTCTGGTCGGGCACTCCATTCCCATCTGCCGCAGAATTCTACTCAGATCTTCTCGAATTCCTCGACAGATATAGTCTAGCCGCTAACAGCAAGAACCCGGTGCCCAAGTCTAAGCCAAAAGCCAAACAAGTGGATGTTGGCCGTTTGACAGAGGAAGAGATGCTTGAGTTAGCTCTGCAGAACAGCCTTGAAGTCAACGGTGGACCGTCCGGGCCCAACGTTGAGGATCCCGATTCTCTTACCAAGTCTAATCCCGATATCGGTAAAGGCAAGGACAAGGCTGTAGATGAAGTCACTGATGCGACGAGCGGCTCTGCTCAGACAGCAGATCCTTCTGCGTCCCTTTTTGCCAAGATCTCGTCTTCCAATCCCCACGTGGAGCCTGCCAATACCCCAGCAACGACCACAAGAATCCAGTTCAAGCATCCTGGAGGGCGGGTTATTCGCCGTTTTAGTGTTACGGATCCTGTTCGTCGTATATTCGAGTGGCTTAAGGCATCACCCCTGGAAGGCAAGGATGGCGTTCGGTTTGAGCTCAAGACAATGGAAGGAAGTAGAGATTTGATTAATGAGCTCGATAAAACTATCGAGGAAGCGGGTTTGAAGCAGGGTACGGTAATGATTGAATACACGGAGGACTAGGCATTCCTGGCAAGGAGAAAGAAGGGGGAAATGGATAGGGCGGGACTTTGACTTTTTTTTCTTTTTTTTCGGCCAAAGCACAAAGAGGCTCTCATTTACATGAATTGCATTGTCATTATTTCCCCTCTGCGGCTCCCCTTCCCCCACAAAAAAGGTTTGGCATTCCATAGAGAGAGGTAGACATAGCTGTTCTCGCTGTTTCTACTATCACCACTGCAGCGGCAACGCCAGGCTACCATTTGTTTTTTTTTTCTCTTCACGGACAGTGAGTGGCAGTTCTGAGATGATTACTTTTTTACTTGACACGACGTGTCACAATGCTACACATTCTAGGCATATTACAAAATAGTAATTCTGGCTTTATGTTTCATGCACAGAAATGACATATCATCGTAGACGCAAGATTTGTGTGTGTCCATATATCAACGGAATGATCGTATTCAGCCTGGTTCTCTCGTCTTCCTTCTGCTTCCTGTTTACTGAGAGGTGTATATTCATACATGTAAGAAAGAAGAAAAAAGAGCATAGAAAAGAAAAAAGTCTCCTTGGGCATATCGTTCAACTCCACCAGCCCGTCCGTGTCCATCAGATCAGCCTATCATCTATATCCGTCCGTCCATCTTATTCGTCGATATACCGAAGCGAGAAAGTGCCGAGTGGTAACGAATTCAGGAACCTATGATAGATATTTGTTAGCTCTCGTCCAGTGTGAGTCATGTTTTAAGGAGAAGAATAAATAAAGAAGATATGGAACGAGACTAAAAGGGGGGACAGGGGAAGAAGGGGGATTTGACTTACTTTGGGTATCGATCACAGGCCGCCGTACACTACTGTGTACTCATTATGATGGTGACAAAGGCGGTTTGTTGGTCCGTTCGTAAGGGTAGCCGTTGTTATTGTTGCCGTCGTGGGTTTTGCTTGACAGGTAAACGAGCCGGGTCCCTCTAATCCTAGGCGAAAGGGAAAAAAAAGAAACAAGAAACAAGAACTTTTGGTGGGAAAACAGAGAAAGAAGCAGTATACTATGAATGAAAAGAAGAACTTTCCGGCTGAATACTGAATGGTTGGGGCGGGTGTGCAGAAACGAAGAGTTAGCTAGAGCCGCAAGACAAGGTAGAGCGTAGCGGGCTGGTTAACTAGGCAGCTGACAGGCGCCGGGTCTCTCTAATTGTAGATGTCTTCGTCTGGATTGTCCTCATAGTCAGTATTGGGGTCGTGGGGTCCGAACGCCATCTCGTGTTCATCAATGAGTTCGTCGAGGAAAAAATGTGGGTAGGGCGTTTCCTCTTGACCACTGTCGTTGCTATCAGTGTTCTGGAATTCACGCAACGTGGACTCGATAACATCCATTAACTCGCTGGCGTTACTAATCTGGAGTTCATCATTGCTGGTAATGCCAGCCTGGGGCATGTCCGTATTTGTGACCGGATCGGGGGTGTTGGGAAAGGATTCCAGGGAGACGATATGGGTGCCATCCTCGATGTGGCGGTTGTTACCGGCTACACGCAAACCTTCAGGGCCAGCTGGTTGAAACTGTCGAATAGAGTTGGCATGACCTGGAACACTAAATTGGGGGTCTTCAATAGACATAGAGTGATGGGCCGCTGAACTGAAGTCTGATAAGTTAGAACGGGGTGGATGAGTAGGTATTTCTGGGGGGTATCCGCCCCCAGGATTATTTAAAAGCGATGACCGATAGGTTCCGTTACCATAAGGTGGACCCTGTCCACTGCCAGGGCCCGGGAGACGACCTTGACCACGACTAGTCTCTTGTCCATTACCCCTTGGGCCTGTGATGTTGTGATTATCGTTGACATCTCCCATCGTCGGTCCAGCCTGTGGTATAGTGGGATCTGGTGGAATAGGAGGGTATTGGTCAAAGCGGAACGCCTCAAGCTGAGGATCGACTGGTAGTTGAGGATGGTTGGGAATAGGGTTTGGTGGGCTATTATCGAAGGGATTCATGAAATGCCTATTAAAATTACCGGTCATATCGAAATGACCGGTGTTCAACGCACTAGGGCCAGGAGACTGGCCATAACTAATGAGCTCATTGATACCGTTTTGGCCATAAGCATGAAAATGGGAGGCAAAGGCCTCCTGATTTCTAGGAACTAAAGGTTGAGGTGCCGGAACTTCGGCCGCTTGTTCGTTTCTGTTGCGTTTGGCCCTTTTTTGTGATGATTGGGGGTGGGTATCTCTGCCAGGTTCATCTTCGCCGCCAGTGGTGTGGGCATCTGATGTGGCTGTTTTACGTTTCCTTTGGTTCTTCTGCGGTTTCACACCCCCCTTCAGTGTGCCTTCATGTATTTCTCTCAGGGCTGTAGCCTGCGAAGAGGTACATCCTTCGTGACTGTTACAGGCCTGGTTGTGGTCATGCTCACAACCGTAGTGTAAGAAACTAATCTTGGAGCCAGGGGCATACGGAAGCGCAGAGTCATCTGCAAGACGGAACAGGCATACATCATCACTACCAAAAAAGTTTCCGAGACAACTTGGACACGGCTGCCCATTTGCGATACTCTGTGTAATTCCAACCCGTAGAGCCTCTTGTTGATAGTTAGCTGCTGTGTTGCAGCCAGAGCGAAGAATCAGTTTGGCCAGTTTAGTTGGATGGTCTGCATCTATGATGTCTAGATAACGGCGTTGGTCGGTCGCGGCTGGGGTGTCCCTTTTTCCCCATCTTTCCGGCTTTGGTTCATCATCTTGTCGTAGATCCGGGAGATGGCCTACATGGTTGAATATAGATACAGTCCACAAGGCAACTGATTCTGCTGTGGCTAGTGGGATCCCCTTTCCAAAGAGAATATCCTGCGGGTGTGGGAAATCTCTTATACAAATAGATTCGTCTCGGAAGCAGAAATCAGCAAATGCCCACCACTATCACAGTGGAGAAGACGTTAAGTTAGCGTATCTAAAGCATAATTCCTGTTCGAATGTTGACAATTTATTTGATTGTAGGGCAAGGGAAAGGTTGGATTGATAGAGAAAAGGGGACTGGGAGGATGGAACTAGTGGTGAGGAGGGCATAGCGTCGCAAGCATTTCAAGCATTTTGACGTAAATTTTGATTTGGTAACAAAGTGTACAATAAAGCATGCAGAAAAGAAACAAAGAGAAGGGGAAGACTGAGGAGAAGAGGTAGACGGAGAGTAAAAGAAGCGTTGCGAAGATGGGAGTACAGGAGACAAAGCATTTGCTAGAATATTGCTTACAGGACAACCCTCCAGCTTCTTCGTGCCGATGACACGCATGTTTTGGGTCAGATCCAGTCTAAGAACTCTGCAATCATCATGATTGCACTCGGGAGGCCCAGATAAAAACGCGACCTTGCGTGTAAGGTTTCGGTACGGATCGAAAGCCTCTTTCTTGCTTATATTGCAATCGGGTGGGTATAATACGTTGATGATAGACGATGCATATTTAAATGCTGATCCGGTATCACTGCATAAAAATATAACATTCTGAAGGCGGGCGAACCAGACTGGTGTCGCATCGCGAGCACCAGGCCGGACGTCGTTCGGACGTGCTCTAAACAAGTCCCGCCCATATGGCGTGGCTAATTGGCCGAGCATGAATCGGTCGACGATAAAATGGTCTACTTCGAAAATAGGGTCGAAGTGGTCCCCTATTCTCGCAGGTCCGTAATGATCATCTCCGTCTTCTTTAGCAAGATGCTTCAAATCTCCTTTTCCAAGGAGACGTCGGGCTGCGAGCACCTTGTCGGGTGTTATAAACCCGTGCTTTATAACAGCAACCCACCGCGTGTGGTGCCTCGGTTGCACCCGAGGCTTCGCGGTGCGCTTCGCCGGTTTGGAGTTTGCCTTGTGATTGGTATCTCCAACAGCTTCGTCGCCGGCGTCATCAGCGGCGTCGGCATCATCTTCGGCATTTACTACTCCAGCAGGATTTAATTCCTAGATCGTGATTAGGACCGTATTGCCTGGTTTCCAGTAGTGACCTAAATTTACCTCTCCATCACCCGGCTCGTAGGTCGGGTCTTTGACAATCTCATCATTGTCTATCGCATCCTTTACGCCCTTGCCTTCGTTTGCCCTAGTAACTCTGGGCTTTTCCTTATCACTCGTATGTGAGTCAACTTGCTTCTTACTGGACGAGGCATCTGATTTTATTCCTGCTCTTTCACGAATTAGCTCGTGCGTGTAGCCAATCCTCCAGATTACTGGAGAATTGGCCACACGCAACGATTCATCTAATTCGTTTGCCTGCTGGTGAAACTCCATAGCATAGGTTTGGTCGAATTCTTCAGCAATAGATTGGGAACAGGATAGGGAAGTTGCAAAAACAAAGTAGAGTTTGTAGGCAAGGAAGAACGAAAAGAATGGTTGTGGTGTATTAAAAAAGACTAGGGAAAGTTGTTGGGAATGATAGATTGAATTTTCTAAAAAAGCTTTTGTGTCTTCGTGTCTTCTGCTAAGTGATGAGGGTACCACGATAGTTTCCAGGCCTATGAAATACCAGTTTAATACGGGGAACTCGGCGATATACAAAACACTAGGGGCATGGGTTTCGAGGGGTCGAGGGGTGTTCATAATAGAGGTCGTCAACGGTTTCTTTTGCGGTTAGCTATGAGTAGGGAACATCGCCGAGGACACAAAAGAAGGTATTGTTCTTGGGCTTCCTACTGATATAAGCTTTGGGTTGAAAGTAAGAACCGAAGGACATTGTAAGTCCCTTGGCCTCTGTCTCAACATTATTTGACATCATGATCGTTCACAGAATAGATTAAGAAGCATCAGCTGGCCAAAAGGTAACTGTGTTGTCAGCGGCAACATAATAGTACACCGATTCTCAATTTACATGATTACTTGGAATATAGATAAGAATACAACCTAAGGTTCACCATATTTCTTTCGACTCCGGGAAATGTTGTAAAACCCTTCAAGGCAGGAAAAGGGGCAGATACCTGCTCTCTACTAAGGTATAGTATGAAATATGAGTCTTTACATGATGTGGTGGCATTATGTCACATGTAGAGACTGCAGAGACCGTGGCTCGGCCGATTAAAGACTATGTTGGGGTTAGGCCGGAGCAACGTTGGTGTCGGAGGTCCGTGTTGTGTGGACCTTCTTCGGACCGTTCCGCCTCGATAATCCAAGAAATTCACGATGCTTTCAAAGCCAAATTATACGGAGATATGAGGTGAATTCAACGTAGACCCCAACGAAGTTTTTATTTGTCACTCCCTTTGTCCATTTATCATTATTTTGCACGTTGCTAAAGTTAGTCGTCAAGTTAGAACGTTTATATGTGAATTACTATTCACGAACACCTAATTTTAAGCACAACAAAGTCCTAGATTTTTAACAATTTTAAAATTAGTGCTTTAAAAGTCAGAGTGAATATTGGATATATAAATGTTTTTTGTGCTCATGCTTGCTTTTATTTCTATTCTTATATATAGCCCTCCTTAAGTTGATAGGTGTTTGAATAAACGACAAATCTTTCATAATACTTAATTTAAAACTATATGCCACTTTTTAATGATTAACGTTGTGGACACAACAAATGTAATAACGGAATACACATAAAGTACCTAGGTAGTTACAAAATATTATATGAATATATAGGTGCTTAAGTGAGGTTTTATCTACAGGGACAAGTTTCACTTAGCTTAGATGCACGTAAGGAAAACTCATGGATATACATCTAGGCAAATCTACAATAATAGGAATATTGTAGAAGTTTTGTTCCTGACTAGGACGATAATAGAAACCCTAAAATTAAGTACCCGGGAAAAGGTTATTTCTTTTTCCAAAAGTGATCTAACATTGCTGTAAAGGAGAAGTGGGGTATAGGGCGACCTTGGATGTATTCTGCAGGAAAGCCAAGTATATGGGGTATCTATCTTCCCAGCTTTTCTTTCCCTACCTCTTTATCCTCCTGTCCCTCCTCTTCTTTTCCTTTGTATGACTAACTTATGATTTCACTGATCTATGATATATAGTTGAGAACAATATATAAAAACAACCGATATATTTCTGATACGACAGAAATAATAAAACTGCCAAAAAGAAATTAAAAAAAATAATAAGGGAATCTTGAAATCTTATTATTACATATCTATCTACGAAAGACGAATTTATCTAACACGCTACACGATCACTGTCTAAATCAATATCCGCTACAGGTATAAATTTTGTCCGAGCCACCACTTTATGCCCAACATAAAGAACAATAAACAAAATCAGACTTATGTATGCGCCGAAGAAATCACTGGTATTCCACTCGATAAAGACGGTGAACCCGTTCGTCAACGCAATCAAAATACAGAAAATAAGGCCAAAAATTGCCAAATAAGGCTGCAATGGAGCCTTGAAATGTAGGTTAGCCCTTGAGAGACCGCGGTGTTTCAACGCTTTCATGAATCGAAGGTGGCATATGTTAATGCAAGCCCAGGTGATAAACCCGGCGATACCGGTAATATTCAGCAGCCAGTTAAACACTTCGCCGCCGATCTGGGATAGGTTGAGGAAGGAGAGTAGTCCAACTACGGCCGTAGCAAGGACGGCAACGTAAGGGGTCCCAAACCTATTTGTTCGCGTCAGGATTTGGGGCGCATTTTTTTCACTAGCTAGTGCCATCAGAATTCGGCTTCCAGAATACACGTTTGAGTTTGCAGCCGAGAGCACAGCGGTGAGAAGGACGCCATTGATTATATGGGGGAGGACCGGAACGCCAGCAAGCTTAGCAGCAATGACTAGTGGCGACGCAGAAGCATTCGTCGTACCAATAAGGAGAGCAGGATTATCAGAGGGCACCGTTAGGCCGATGAAGAATATGACACCGACGAATAGAGACACGATGCCCCAGAAGGTCCATCTGATAGCTGAGGGGATGCTCTTGGTGGGATCGGCTGTCTCACCAGCACCGACACCAACAAGTTCCGCACCCTGATAGGAGAATCCGGCAGTAACCAGGACAGACCAGAATGCAACGAACTTCCCAGCAGCTCCAGATACGACAGACTCGTTGAAAGGACCGGGCTCAACCCACGCGTGGAAACCGAGATAACCTTGTTGGCCGACACCAGCATCGATGCAGATAGCGAAGATGATGAATCCAATGATGGTGATGACTTTAATGGACGAAAACCACATTTCGAACTCGCCGAACCAGCGGATGGGGAGGAAGTTCACAGCAGTGAAAACAGCCCAGAATACAGCGATAAATATACCGACATTGAGACTCGAGTTCCAATACTGGATGATAACGCCGGAACCAACCAGCTCTAACGCAAAAGTTGTCGCCCAGCTGAACCAGTATATCCACCCCATGGCGAATCCGAGCGAGCGATCGACGAAGCGGGAGGCGTAGACGGTGAAGGATCCAGCGACGGGAATGAAAGTTGCCATTTCGCCTAAGCTGGCCATGACGGAGTAGATGATAGTACCGACGAAGATGTAGGCGATGAGACAACCGACCGGACCAGCTGTGGCCAACGCCTCGCCACTACCCAGAAACAAGCCGGTTCCGATTGTTCCTCCTATGGCGAGGAACTGTAGATGGTAGCTGTGAAGACCACGATGTAGCTGCTGGTCGTGGCCAGCCTCGATGTCCTGGTGAGAGCCATCGAGCGATTGATCGATGTCTCCTACTTTCTTCTCCCCTCCGAGTTTCTTTTCGCTTTGGGGGACGATACCCTCCATTTTTTTCTTCGTTTATCCCTCAATTATTATTATTATTATTTATTTTTATTTGAGAGGTACTGGTGCTCTTCGACTTGGAGGGAGAGGAGAGGAGAGGAGAGGACTATCGATGCAGTCGAAGGGTGCATAAGAAGAAGGATGATAATGAGTCAACAACTCGGCTTGTTCACCCGCGTGTCTGCGTCTGAGGCAATGACAGACAAAAAGCAATCTTTTACGCAAATGCAAAGCAGGGCAGCAGCTCCAGACCAGACACGTTATAAATGGATCAAGAGATGGACTGCAGACTAGTCAGCACACGACCCCATAGGATGAGGTAAAAAATTCTCCAAAGAGATCGATAACTGTTCCCCATATTATCGTGAGATACAGGGCATTCCCTGGGCTGTACTTGCCAAGATGGGCCAGTCGGATCTACCGAAGCATCTCACGATCCGGCTGGGCCCGCAACCAGCTACACGCCGAAGCCGCCGTGAGTAAGCGAATCGGCAGCTCTGGCCGCAGTTCGTTGCCTCGTTGCCTCTTTGCCTTATGAAAATGCCCGGTTGAAAAGGTTTTCCTGACTCTTGCGTACCCCCCTTGGTTGCATCCATTGGCCAACCAGACGGAGTCTTTGACTAAAGAGTTACTGTTATTGGAAACGCGGGCCGAATCTAAGGAGGGCCGTCCGCCTAGAACCTTGCAAACCACGCAATTAGATCCGCGACTTTAACATTAGAAGCCCAACTCGGGAGGGAGAAGCAGGGATCTTGGGTTACGATGTCAGAACAGGATAAGACAGACAAGATAACATTAACATTACACTACATACTGACCAGCCGCATATGACTGACCGTGGTGAGAGGACCAATGGACCAATGAACCAAAGGATCATCTAAAGATCAAACTAGTTAGTGCAGCCATTTTACTAAGACTATCATTGTAAGCCTCTTTTCTTTCTTTCTCCATTTTCTCTCTTGACGCTATATCATCATTTATAAGACTCTAGGTATAATCTAAAATTTTAACCCATCAAACTCCACACACACATTTACACTTGGGAGTCATGGAGGCTACAAATCACCAACAACAAAATGCCTCTTGAACGAGTAACCTTCCCATCTCGATTGGTCTAGTGGTCAGGATACCTGCTTGTCATTCGGTACAATCCGCAGGTGGCCGGGGTTCGATTCCCCGATCGAGAGCTCAATGAAACACGCCTTCAATTTTTTGCTCTTTCTTTTTTTATTTCCCTTAATCCCTTTAATTCCTATTCGACGATCTTGAATTATTCTGGAAGGTCCTGCCGTTCTTCGTTTTTTTTATCTTCCGACTTGGCTAACCTAGCTAGTAAGTAGTGTATGGTTAGGTAAGGTATAATAAATGTATCACGGTTATGGTTAGAGTTATAGTATTAATTACAGTTACAACTACAGTTATGGCTGTGGGTTAGTTCTCTACCTATTGTCAATGCTCTGCTGCGTGGATATAGAGCAATCATACATAATAACAAAAATAATTGGTGGCTGGTGCTTTACACTTGTGGTTTAGCCACGGTTATAAGGGCCTATCCTATGGGACCCCTTTTCTTATTAGTCTATGTACCAGTATTAGGTGGTTTACCTACTAACACATTTCCCTTACCTAAATCTTGGTGTAGAAGAATACAACTTCAATCTGCAATAACATATGCACACACACACACACACACCTCAAGGCCTGCCAGTGGCGTAACTTATTTTCCCGGTTCGACCTGTTTCAGAAGTTAAACTAAGCTCATCAGACAAGGTAAGGCAAAGGCAAGGCAAGGCAAAGACAATGGAGATTCGGATTTCGTAACCGAATAACGAATTCTGTGTGTCACCATCGTCAGTTTCAATGTCCCCAGCCGCTTCACCGAACCCTTAAATGGATACTTACCCCAGGTCCAGTTATTACCTATTCCCACTTACCCCGTTTATCACAATCAATGACTAACTTTTTGATTATATTACACTTCGTAATCACAATACATTAGAAAAGAGACACACTCGCAGCAACAGAATCCATACTGTTCTCCCAACTGCACTACTACCTAGCTACCTACCCATGATTATAACTAGGTTACTATTCCCGGTGGGTTGCGTACTATATCATGCTGAACTTGTTGATCTCGTACATCACCATCCCCATCTTCCCCATTCCCATTCCATCTAACCGTCTATAACCGCGCCCCAAGATGCATTACCCCATCTGCCCTTGACTGGCTTTCTCCAGGATTTCCAGCATCTCGGAGTCCAAGATCCCCTTGAATCTGGGTCCTGCGGTTCAAATGTCGTATTTCTTGCCTCGTCGTACGTCACGTCAGCGAGTTAGGTAGCATTGGGGCCCCAAGGCGCTCATGCTAATCGCGGTTGGTTTGGTATTGCGAATTCGGGGCCAGTAGCGCATGGGGATTGAGTTACCATCACGGTGCGGCGACCAACCAGCGTATGCGCCATCTGCCTACATCTACGGACACAGTAAACCCATCAGCGCCCACAATGAATGTGTGCTTGCGGGATACTCGTCGACTGGGGCTGTTGAGAAGGCAGCGCGTTACGCGTTGGCTGCATTCGGGTCATGAAGACTACACTTGACCACTATGTAGTGCCCCTGATTGGTTATATCTTTAAGTAGTGGCCCATGACGCAAATACCTTCTACGGCTTCGGAGCTGGTTACGCAGTTTATCCTCGAGCTGGGAGGATCAATTTGCCGGCGCTCGGCTTAGATAGCAGCGCTGCTACGTACGCTCCACCGAAAGCGGACCATGATCTCTATGCCGCCCAAACCCTTTTCCCTACAGCTTGATGCCAGGATTCTCTTGATTCGGAGAGAACGAGACACTAATGTTTGAGAATTTGCTGCTTACTGCCTGGAGTGTAGGATAGGTATGTGAGCCATTGAGTTACACATGTATAGCCAATGGGAGAGCCTATAAGCCGACACCGACGCACTTCGACGCATTGGACAACTTTCCCACCTTACCCCAGACAATGAAGTATGGATGGATCTGAATCATCTAACTAGCTGCTGTAACGGGTCACAACGAGTCATGGGTTGACTAGATTGTCAGATGCAATGTCTCTTTGCGCTTGAAAATAAGCCGATGCCGCTGGGGGAGACAGCATTCCCCGTTGTTTTTCCCCTTCCCCGAAACTCGGCCTTCCTGCATGATGTAGTTAGCGACTACTATTCTCTTCCGGTGATACCCATCCCCATGTTCGGACCCCAAACGCATCTTCTCTATAGATTTTTCGGCGATGTCACAGACTCACAGCAGCGACCTAGGCTAGCGCGTCATCTCCAGTTAAACGTGACCCTTGCCGACTTAATCGCATTGTGCCCCCCTAGCGAGATCAATCTTCTAGCTCTTGGTGATCTCCGCTCCAACGAGATGCCCCCCACATGCGGGGAGAGCTTTGGATCGTATATATTCACGGTTGCCCGGCGGGCTGTCATGAACTATATTTGCTCTTGGAGTATTCATGCTGAATATCATGGCGGCTAGTAGGGCATTGTGGCGGACCTGTGGAGCGGAAAAGGAGCGGTTAGGGTGCAGCGGAATATAATATAATCCGCTGCAAACTGTCAGGCGTCAGAATGTTTTGGTCAGAGCATACAGCTCCTAGAAGCCGGTGTATAACGAATAAGGAATTTATTAAAATTCATCCATTGGGATGTAAAAATGGCTTCCGACTTCAACGTTATCCCCCAAAATTATTTGGCTGTGGTCTTGAAACTAAATCTCGGACGCTACCCCGTGTCAAGAGAGTATATTCTATATGCAAATATTTAGCAAATAATACAGGAAGACATCGATTTAGAGTGTTGTGGATTTAAACGGGTCTTAATGAACGATAGTTACAGCCCTCAACCATCCTACACGCTTGATGTCAGCCTTTCCTTAATCCCATCGTCATCGACTACAATGAATCATGTACCCGATTCTAGTTCTCACTTGCCTATCCGAGTGGCTGTTGTCGGCGTAGGCTTGATCGGCCCACGCCACGCGCGTACGGTGGTGAATGCAGGTCGGGATGTTGTGCTGTGTGCCATCGTCGATCCGGCCCCAGCGGGCAAGTCTCTTGCAGAAGAACTCGGTGTTCTTCATTTTGGATCCGTAGAGGAAATGCTGCAGTCTCTCACCGAAGAACGTCAGCCTGATGCAGCAATTATCTGTACTCCCAACCATACTCACGTATCGGTAACCAAGGAGTTATCGTCGGCAGGCATTCATGTCCTCGTCGAGAAGCCCATCAGCTCGGATATCCCGAGTGGCCAAGAACTTCTCGCACATCTCCAAAGCTTACCTAACCACGGGGTGAAAGTGCTGGTAGGCCACCATCGTAGATTCAACCCATACATGGTGGCTGCGAAACGAGTCCTATCTTCGGGACGTCTTGGGTCCCTCCTCGCCATCAATGGCCTGTGGACAATCTACAAACCAGCCGAGTACTTCATCCCACCTATCGAGTGGCACGCAAGCAAAGCGGGTGGTGTAGTTCTCATCAATATGGTCCATGAAGTGGACCTCCTGCACTTTCTCTTCGGCCCAATCTCACGGGTCCACGCCGAGAAAATAACGTCTCAGCGGGGCCACGAGGCCGAGGAGGGCGCCGCCCTTACGTTTCGTTTCCGCTCCGGTCTCGTGGGCACGTTCCTACTTTCGGACCACACTCCTTCACCATACAACTTCGAGTCCGGGACTGGCGAGAACCCATTGATCCCGAAAACGGGCCAGGACTTTTATCGGGTCTTCGGGACAGACGGCTCATTGAGCGTGCCGGATATGACGATATGGTCATATGGAAAAAGCGAGCCTCCAGATCAAGAAACCTCGCACAAGAGCAAATCTTGGCATTCGCCTCTACTCCAAGAGACTATGCCAATAACGGAGAGCATCCCATTTGTCCAGCAGCTAGAGCACTTCGTGAGGGTTATCCACGGCGAGGAAGAGCCGAGTTGCACGGCACAGGCTGGGCTCGCGGCGCTGGTCGTGTGCCAGTCGATTCGAGATGCGCTAGAGGGGAATACAACGGTGGAGATTGAAGAGTATGAGCTGTGAAAAAGTGTACCGGTGATAGGGGTTTTCAAACATTAATGCCGGAAGGCAACTAGTATTACAATGATTATAGATGTAAGGGAGATGGCTACATGACGTAAAGCCTTGTATGTGCCATGGAAGCTGTGTCTTTTCCATGCAGGAGCCATAGGTATAAGTCTATTAGTTTGCATACAGAGGCATATGATGTAGAAATTGTTGTAGTGCCATATATATGAGTTAATTGTCAAAGGGCAATTAGCATATGCTTTTGTCCGCGTCAGAAATAAACTATGCTTAGAGTGGCAATAAGCTGTAATCGAAGAATTTGACCCAGAACTTTCTAGACATGTAATCAATACTAACACGGAGGTATAGATTATATAGCTGCCTACGAAGATGCGGGGGTTCATCGAGATCAAACAGCAAAACTCCATTTACGGCTACATACATATAACCTATCTAGAGCTGGCACATATATATCACCTGGCCATTAGTTCGCCTGGTTTCTCGTACGAATGGGCGCCAAAAATATATTAATGATAACCTACATGCTTTAAGATTTGGCTTTGGGCTTTTGTTGAGCTACGAGCGGCTAGGATATTCACCCCCCTTTTTCAACCCCTGAAACAATACAAACATAGGTAGTTGCTACTTTGGTGTAGTTAACTATACACGAACAACCTGCTCGAAGGCTCCAAGGAAAGTGTTTGATCCAAGTAATAAAATAATGAAACCTGCACCGTCTTATACTGAATAGCTCTTGTGCATCACTATCGAATTCATTGTATGTCGAGACTGAAGACCGATGGGTCTAATCTGGCTACATATTGATTGTTCCATGGTTGCCTGATATTTGGAGTTACAAGTATATCTATAACCAGTTCTTATATAGAGAGATACAATGCTTTCACAGCCTCTTGTAGTTGTACTCGGAGTGATGTTCCTCGATTATTCTGATGGCGCAGGTAGGTACGTAAGTCGTGACCCTCCGAAGTATAGTTATTCACAATACGTACCTTATGCTACGATCCATAAGTCTATGCTGTTCGATATGACATATCTTATACCTCAAATTCTCAGCGCATTCGGTTCCGGATACTTTGTGAATAACCCGGGTATATCGTTGCATAACTAGACGGAGTCACGGAGAGGCCAAGTCTCTGCAAACAACAATTTGATAGGATTAGATTGTCTCCGTGCGGAAATATATCTTATGCACGTGCACCCTGGAAATAGTGCGGCGTAGCAACATATCTTGCAAACATCGGTGACATTTACGACCTGCGGACCAATTGTTCTGCTATCCTTCTTCCCCTATTGCTTCACCACTATCGAAATTGCAACGTATACTCTACGTAGTACTGCGTTAAGGCATGCAAACATCATGTGGTGTCGATGTGGTCTGAGGCACCATCCGGGCCTCTCGTTGCATAGTCGTTCCCTTACGGCGAGGAGAATCCAACCGACCGTCCGATCGTCCGATCATCCATGTACCAAAGCTTTGGGTAGGCTTAGGGGGGAACTTTGGAATTGTTGATCACTGGGTTTTCCCGCAGGAAAGCAACCAGTCATATGAGGAAGATTTCATATTGTCCCAAGATATATTTACATCATCGTCCGTTGGTTTGCGGAGGATACGCGGACTAGCCACTTCTAGTTATATCATTCGGGCTATCCATTTGCGCGTCCAGGAGGTTGTCATCACATATATATACCCGCCAACCGGTTCCAACGAGGACTTCTAATCCAGCTTCACAAGCACAAAAGTGACTACCACCATCAGGATTCAAACAATACGATACGAACGAAGAACAATGGCATCACCATCGGTGCTACCCTCACTAGGGGAAGACTGGAATTATTACCAGTCTTTACTTCCTACCAAATCTACACCTTATTTCATCCTCACGTTTATGGTTATGATCATCGCGTACGCTTGGACATCCTCCATAGATTCCAGTGTTAAGAAGTTGCCGCTGGTGAACCCCGCGGGCTTCTTTTCGAAGAACAAGGTCAAGGTACGTTATAGCTTGGTTATTTGCCCTGGAAGAGGAACAGCGAGGCAAGAAATACGATACTTACATGACTCGGCATGTAGCAAGAATATCGTAGATCAGCGAGGGACATCCTGGAGAAGGCAAAGAAGCTGTATCCAGACCAGCCCTACCGGATGATCACGGACTTTGGTGAAGTCGTCATCCTGCCCTCAAAGTTTATGGATGAGATCCGCAATGAGGTGAGTAATTGAATCCTGAAAATCATACATGACGGGGAGTACCATCCGTAAAATGGCATCCTGTTTTTTTCCCCCTTTACCTATTGACTTATAGTATCCTATGTTTATCTTCGTTATCAACACACCCCTTACGCACTATGGGAAAAGATATTGCTGACTTTCTTCCCTTTATAGCCTAAACTTTCTTTCGTTGGTGGCATTGCACAGGTATGGAAAATCGTCTTTATCTTGGTAATCATGTCTATATGCTGATGGCTTCTTTTCCTCCTTCTAGGATGGGACCATTCATATCCCCGGATTCGAACCTTTCCGGGAGCTTAGTGACCCCAGTGCGTTGGTACAAACTATGACCAAGAAACAGTTGACGCATTTCCTCTGTAAGCAATAAGATACTTGGTGGAAAGAAAACATTGATCCAATACTGACGTGTACCTAAAGCCAAGGTGACGGAACCCTTGTCTGAAGAAGGCTCTCGTGCTATTTCTCTAAATTTTGGGGAATCCAAGGGTTAGTATTATATCCCAACAGCATAGCTAAACAGAATGCTGACAAGTGTAGAATGGCGTGAGCTGGCATTGAGACCAGCGATTCTGGATATTATTGCTCGCATGTCCTCTCGTGTTTTCCTCGGCGAAGAGCTTTGCCAGAACGAAGACTGGTTGGAAATCACCAAGGATTATACGGTAACCTTTAGCGGCGCAGCCTTCGAGCTCGTCGCCTATCCTGTGGCCCTGCGAAAATTTGTCCACTGGTTCCTCCCGATCTGCAAGGCTCTTCGAGCCAAGAGTGCACGAGCTCAGGCAGTTATCGCTCCCGTTATTGCAAAGCGAGTAGAGCTTAGACGAGCTGCACAGGAAGCTGGCGAGGAAATTCCCTACTTTAACGACGCGCTCGACTGGCTTGATCAGGAAGCAAAGGCCAAGGGTGCTAACTACAGCCCCGACTCTATCCAGTTGCTGCTCTCCTTTGTGGCGATCCACACATCAAGTGATCTGCTTGGCCAAGTCATTCTTGATATTTGCCAGCACCCTGAAATTATCCCGGAAATAAGAGAAGAAATCGTCCGCGAACTTCGTGCTAATGGATGGAAAAAGACAACCCTCTATAACATGAAATTGCTAGACAGTATCATGAAGGAATCTCAGCGCCTGAAGCCGATCGGTTCTGGTAAGTGCAAAATCCGTAACTCTTTTTTTCTAGTAAAAGAAAAAAGAAGAAAAAATATAGATATCAGTAACTAACAGTCGCTTGTCTATCAGCAATCATCCGACGAAGCGTAACAGAAGATGTGAGACTCTCTAATGGTCTACTTCTCAAGAAGGGCATGCGGATTCACATGGATGGGCTCCGAATGCAAGACGAGAAAGTTTACGAGAACGCCAACGAGTGGGACCCGAAGCGCTTCCTCAATATGAGGACGCAGGCAGGCAAGGAGCACATGGCACAATTCGTAACTACTAGCGCAGACCATTTCGGTTTTGGACACGGCGAACACGCTTGCCCGGGCCGGTTCTTCGCCTCCAACGAGTTGAAGGTTGCGCTATGCCACCTGCTCTTGAAGTACGACTGGGAGCTGGCGCCGGGGACAGATGTGAAGCCTCTTATGAGGGGATTCTCGACACTAACGAATCCCACCGCTAAGGTCCTGATAAAGCGTCGAGAGAATGTGGAGCTCGATATCGATTCTATCTGAAGGGGAACAGGTGAAGGAGGAAAGGAGAAATGGAGATGGGGGCAGAATCTTGATTTCCGATGTCGCTAACATTTTGATCGCGCGGAAATAAGAATTTGGATAAAAGATCAGAGATATTAGCAGGGTTTGTTTTTTTTATATCTTGGGTATGCTACCCAAGCTGTATCATGCACAATAGACACAGCCTCACCTCGCTTGGTTTTTTATGTATTAGTTAGCATGGAGTTGGTATAGGTTAATAGGGTGAGGGTCCCCAACTTCTGGGTGGAAATAGGTATGGTATGAATTTGAAAATCAGTGCTTCTGTTTCTTACCCTTCTTTCACGCATCAAAATGGAAGAGACAGGGTAAAGGAGGGACTTTGCTAGTGTAGCGGTCTAGGCAGGGATTAGATAATTTTATAGTATTACTTTGCCAAATTGGAATACATATTATCCTTGGCTTCAGCTACATCAATACCCCGCCGTGGAGGGTCAAATAAGACCCTTGGTTCTCAGGGCTCAATTCCACTCTATCAAGGCGGTCACTGCTGGGAATGTTGGCAGTGGGCAGGCCTCCGCAAACTCCCGCCGGGCACTAAAATAAGAGTTTGAAAGATCAAAACGGCGCAGAGGATAACATGATAAGTGGGACGACTAGCCGGGCTATGCTATGTTAACTCGAAAGGAAGACAGATCTTAGTTCAGCCCTGTTCACATGTTAGGCTATATCACCCTTTCTGGTAATCGAGCTGCCGTAAGCAGAGAGTTCTACACCAATGCTACCCTCCCCCTGACCAATCGACTAGCCGGATACTAGCCAATCCGCCGTTCTGGGGCCGCCGAGAACGAATTATATCTGCAGTTTGACCTTCTATAATATCCACTCAAAACCCCGATATTCGACAGATGAACCACGGCTAGACGGGGTTAACTGGCGGAAGAACGAAGTTCACGTCTCCCTGCCACATGATCTTTATAATGAAGATAGCCCCTTGCATCTCCCCTTTGGTCTTTTCCATATCGTGGATCCATGCGGCTATGTAAGTTGGCATGTCATTGCTTTAGCGGCTTATCAGCGTCAACCCCTCTTACTCGAAATTTTTGGTTATAAGCGGCAACAAGCCAGATAGGTATGTCAGCATATCACATTTATTGCTGAGCATTGTGTGTATGCACAACTCGCGTTCTGGCGTGACCCATTTCGAAATTCTAGAATCGATAATTCACACACCAATCGGTTGACGGGATGTCTGTCGGCGCGGGTAGAGCTACGAGCCCAATTTCCAGCCTCTTGGCTCTGGCAAGCGTGTTCTCAATACCAGGGATGGCTTTCGCAGCTCCAACCGATACACCTCCGCGTTCAAAGAGAGGCGCACAGAGACGCGCAAATGGTGAAAGTAAGAGATCCCTTTATTCCTTTATCTTTTGGAGGCGAAAGGTTTCGATTTTAGTGCGATGGCCCCAAGTATTTATACCGATGCATTTCTCGCAACCGACAAGGATATACAATAATAAATTGGAAATGCTTTGGTCACAAAGCGGTCACTAACATGGATTGACGGCAGATGTTGTTCTGGCGGACTGCAAATCAACCGACGGCGTGGCGTCATCAGAAATCGCTTACTACGTAGCCATCCCAGACAGTACGCCTGATGATATTGCACAGGTCAATACAGAGGAGGGTGAAACGGAGCAATGGGCAAACAATGATATTTCGGCGTATTTCAATACCACAGGAGTGACGTTCCGGGCGACATTAGGCTCGACGAGGCACGACGGTGACTATGCAGGGTTAGGGAATAACGGTTACGGAGATTTCACCTGCTGGCAAAAGACATCTAAAAATTTATATAGCCATGCCGGCAAGACCTGCTCAGGGGTATACGATTGCAATCATCAGCCGGTCCCATGTAAGGGCTTCCCCTTCGAGGGTTACATTTGACAAGTCACTTACCTGATTGAAACATCCTCAGCTACCGCGGGGAATTCTAGTGATGGTTTTTCGACAGGCGCTATTGCAGGCATAACCGTCGGAGTAGCCCTCGTGGCATTATCCCTTGTGGGCGTCGCGATATTCTACTTCTGGAGGCGTTACCGCCTAAAAAAGCCACCCACCAGCGATGTCCTCCCTCAGGAGGGACCAGACAAGTCGAATTCCAAAACGCCAGAGTCGGAGTTGTCGACACAACTCATGTCGCAACCTATCCATGAATTAGATGCACCAACGCACCCCGCGGAGGTTCACGGCGATGCGAGAATAGAACTCGGTGAGGTCATGAGATTCTCGTGGCTCCCGTCACCAGGGCCGCCTGCATATAACAATAACGGGTGGAGCCCGGGAACGCCCGTTTTCGCTGGGGCCTATGGGGATCAGAAGGGCACCCTCTGAATCGATTCAGGGTGCTGCCCATGACGAGGGACGCATGGTTCAAGCATTAGCAATTGTTTTTTAAGGTGAAAAGGCGGTGATACCCTGTGTATTATGTAAATCTAGACGAGAGAGCTCCGGTGTATATTATCATGGGTTTCTTCGAATACCTAAAAAGGTGAGCGATCGGAAGGCGACACGTGCCATATTAAGGATCTGCGGAAACGTCGCTCCTTGGAAGGAAAATCATCATCGGCCGTTGCGCTTCAAATACTTAATCACAAGCAATTCTCCACGCAATACTCTGGTGGCTGTCTCGGAACTCAAAGATACCTAACTTATAGGAGTAATTCTGCGAAAGGCATTTCATGTAGGGTCTTAACCTAGCCCGGTCGTTTAGACAAACCCAGGTTACTATGTCTAGGCGCCAAGGATGGCGGCACAAATCAGTCTGAAACGAAGACCGCGATGCTCATCCTTACAGCTGATAACCTGGGTGTTGGTGGCAAGAATAATATTTGGAATTTTGGGCGAAACGGATAGTTTAACGGTGCTTTTTGGATAGTCTGACAGTGTGGCGTAAACCTGCTACACATTAAGCTTAAAAACATTTAGTTAACTTTAATATATTACTATAAGTATATATGCTTTTTAAATAAAAGTATTTTTATTGTTTTGCGGTTATAAAGTTAAATGTAAATGTTGTAACTTAATTACATAACTAATTGCATTTGCAAATAAATTAAAATTGCATTTGCAAATAAATTAAAATTATATTTGTAAATAAATTAAAATTGCATTTAAACTGTAATTTAAGTTAGTAAATTTAATAAATAATTAGTTATTTTTAATACATTATTGCATATATAAATACTATTTAAATGCAAGTATTTTTTTTATTTATAGTTATTATTACATATTAATTTAATTAGTTGCAATTAATAATTTTAACTTATTTTAATTTAGTAAAAAATGCAATAAAAATAAAAAAAAAACGTTTTTTTTATGTTTTTTATTAAAACTTTTTTAAAAAAAAAAAAGTTTTTTTTTAAATTTTTTATAATTAGCTTAACTTTTAAAGCTTTATTAAAAGCTTTAATTAACGCTTTATAAATAACTGTAAATAACTTTTTAGCTTTAAAGCTAGTTATATATTGTTTAAAAAGTTTAATATACTAGCTAAAAATTATAATATATTAGCTAAAAACCTTTTAGCTTATAAAGTACTTTATATACTAGTTAAAAACTTTTTTAACTATAAAAAACTTTTAAAAAAAGGGTTATTTGCTTTAAAAGCGCTATAAATATTAAAACTATTTTATTTATTATAACCTTTTTTTGCATAATTATTAATAATTAGTTAAAAGCTATATAACGATATTAGCTAAAAAGTTTATTATATAAAAGCTTTTATTAAGTGCTTTTATTTTTTTTTTATTATGTTTTAAATTGCGTTAAAAGTATTACTACTTTTTTATTTTCTTTTAAATTAATATAAAGTAGCGGTTGCAGTTTGTTTTAATTTTATTATTAATAAAAAGCTAAAATTTTAAAGTTTAATTTAAAGTGCTAATTTAATTTATTAAGTAAAAATATTTATATTATTAATATTAATATAAAAGCTTACTATAAAAACAATAAAAATACTTAATTTTTTTTATAAAGCTATTAATATTAATTAATTTAAAATAATTGCAATTTGCTATTATTTTAAAAAAAACTTTTTAATATATAGCAATAAAGCAGGCTATATTTTGCTATAAATATATTTACATACTTTTTTTACTACTTTTTGCTAATTAAAACCTTTTATATTAAAACATATTATTTATATAGCTTTTTTAACGTAAAGTAGCTTATATAATAAATTAATCGTAAAAGTATTAAAATTAACAAAATAACTATAATATAATTATTTTATTATTATTAAAGCTTTTAATTATAAATACGTAATATTTTTTTATATATAGCTTTAATAGCTTTATATAATTAATAAAGTATAAAAAACTTATTTTTTAATAGTTTTTTTAAATACGCATAAAAACTTTTCGTTTTTATTATTAATTTAATTTTAAAATTCCAATATAATTTTACTGCATATTTAACAAATTTATATCTTTAAAAAAAATAAATAGTTTTAAAATATACTATTAAAAACTTTTAACTATTAAATTTACATTATAAAACCTTTTAAATCTTATTGAAATTTTTTTTAATAGCTATATATATAAAGAATTTTTAAGCTAAAAAAAACTTATTAGCGTTATTGCGAAATTTTTTTTTAAATTTGCTATTATTAATACTATTAGCTTTTAAATTTTTAACTTTTAAAAAATCTTTAATAACATTTTCATTATTAAACTTTTTAATATTATTATTTTTAACTTTTTTTTTATTTTTATATAAGTTAAAATTATTAGCTTTATTTAATATATAGCTTTTTTTTTTACTTTTTACGTTTTTAATATGCGTGCTTTTTAAAAATTTATTTTATTTTTTACATATATTAAATATTACATTTTTTATAATATGCTATATATATATTTAATGCTTTATATTATTAAAAAATATTTATTTTATTGTTATTTTTAACGCTTTATTAAAGTTATTAATAATAATATATAACTTAATAATAATTATTTTTATAAAGCACTTTATTAACTTTTTAAATACTTACGCAAATAATAGTTATTTTTTACTGCTAAAAAAACAATACATAATAAAAAAAGTAGTATAAAAAAATATAACGCTAATAACTTAATATAAAAGCATATTATAATAATTAGTTTTATATATATCGTTTAAAACTTAAAGCTTAAAATTTTTATGCTATATTTTAATATATTAAAAGTATATTTAAAAAATTTTTTTAATTATTTTATTTAAATCGTTATTTTTATAATATAATTAATATTATAAGTTTTTAATGTTTAAAATATATAAAAGCTATTAAGTAGCAATATAGTTTTTATAGTTTAATTTACGTGTTTTTATAAGTAAATTAATTACTTTTTTTTTATTAATGTTAACATTAAAGTATATACGTGTAACTTTTTTTACAATATTAAATACTATATTTTTTAACTTTAAAAAAAAAGGCTTAAATAGCTTAAACTACGTTTAAAATTATATAATGTCGTTAATTATAAAAAATAAAAGTAGCTTTTAACGACATATTATAATTATATATATTATAATTTGCGCGCGTTTTACAGTTTTATATATATTTAAACTTTTAATTAACTTTTTAATATTTTTTTACAGTGTAATAAATTAAAACGCATTTTTATTAATAATTAGTTTAAATAATTATTATTTTTTATAAACTTTTTTTTTTAAAAATAAACTTTTTTTTTTATAATATTTATAAATTTTATAAGCGCAGTTTTTATTAAAAGCTTTTAATTTATTTTTAAACTGTAATATTAATACTTTAAAATTAAGCGCTTATATAGCGTTTTAAAAAGCGTTTTTTACTTTTTTAAAAGTATTTTATATTTTATTATAAAAGTTAAAAAAAAAATCGTTATTAATAATATATTACATTTTATAAGTTATAATTATATATAAGTAACTATATTAAGCAAGTAGTATTAAAAAGTTACATTATATAATATTAATATTATATTAAGTATAATTACTTAATATAACGCGATATTTTTTAATAATAAAAGTATATTAATTATTAAAAGCTATGTACTTTAAAGTAAAGTATTATAACTAATTAAAAATATTTTATAGTTATAGTTGCTATTATATTTATAATAGTAATTAAAATAAATTAAAATTTTTAAATTTATTTGCATTTTAAAAAAAAAAAGCATTTTAAAAAAAAAAGCATTTTAAAAAAAAAAGCATTTTAAAAAAAAAAGCTTTTAAAATATAAATGTATTTAAATTAAAATTGCAAATATATTATAGTTGCAAATGTATTACAGTTGTAATATGTTGCAAAATTAAATTTAATTAAGTTGCAATATTTGCATTTAACTTTACAATTACAAAATAATAAAAGTACTTTTATTTAAAGGGTATATATATTTATAACAATATATTAAAGTTAACTAAATGTTTTTAAGCTTAGTGTGTAGCAGGTTTACGCTACACTGTCAGACTATCTAAAAAGCACCGTTAGACTATCCGAACCGATTTTGGGGGCTGTTGCTACTGCCACCAGGTACACTAACATACCTTAATATTATGCGCTATAACCCGACTGCCGGCAGGCTTACAGGGAGGGAACCAGATGTTGGAAAAAATTGGTGAGCCTCAGCTGGTCAGCTAAAGAGAGCTAGCTGACGATGATAGGGATGGCTGGGATGCTATAATAAGATATACCATAGCTGGGAATCCACTTCAAGCTATTAATAAATATAACATCCAAAGTTTGCAATGCTATATCCACCTAGGGTTTAATATTAAATTCAGTTCTGCTTTTCAGTCTTTGATGTTTAATTGAATTGGTGGATGGGGGTTTGAAGCCGAGGGGAAATTGTTGGACTAGTTGCAGTCATTTTTCATGCTAGGGAAGCAGCATGAGCTTGAGGTTAGAACCTTTGTGAGGGTTTTCACTACATTCACTTACAACATAGCAAAGAAAAAATGAGATAGCTGATGCGTCTGTTTTCATGCGGGAAATAGTATGGTGCAAGGAATATATTTTCACAGGCAAGGACACAAACTTTTGTCCGAACTAATAGACACTTACTGCGCTATCTTCCGGCCTGCGCCGCCGGCCCCACATTAACGGCCGCCGAATACCGACGCTCTGGATTCGACATGTTACACTGCCGACATTCAATGGCAAGTCTATTTTGAGTCTCACCTTCCAATTCGACACTTGAACATTACATGTACAATATATCAGCAGGTACACACAATTACAGATCATGATTGTATGTTTTTTTCTCTCTCAGCCATCATCAGCTAAGTAAATAACGAATGAATGAATCATGCATTACTAGCCATACATCTATCTGGGTCTTGTATTACTCAGAAATAGAAAAGGAGAAAACACACTACTTATATGACATATTGGCTTCTTTTTTTGTTAGCTGCATGGTGTCTCCAAACCGTGTTAGAATGAATATGTTATTTATCATATGACAACACTATTGTTATGTTTTATTCTTGGGTTCTCAACTATTTAATCATTTGACCTAGTATACATCTGCGTGTGTCATGGGTGTGATGGAGAGTTGGTAGTACTACTATACCAAAAAGTCCCTAAGAGAGTGACTTACCAAGGAAGGCATCATAAGTCAATATGATATGGGAAAAGTACCTTCGGCTCTAGAATGTAGTTCTAGTCTTATAAGCAATTCAACATTCGATAATTATCTAAATATCTATAGCAATCTAATGGAGGAGTGCTGTAGGGTTAGAGGCCCAGGGGAAGGGGGGGAGGGGGGGGGGGCTGAATTCTCAAGAAGAAAAATATTTCAAGAGTCGAAGGTAATGAATGAATAATGCTTATTTAGGTAGGTATCTAACTTAAAACTTTGTTCGGATAGAAAGAGGATGAGGACTGAAGAGGGGGAGGGAGGCAGGCATAAAAAATAAAAAAATTACTCGCTAGGGAGGGATTCGAACCCCCATCTCCGGTCACCAAAGGTGAGAAAGGCAAGCAGCCCAGCCCACATCATTTGGTCTCCGAAGGTGAGAAAGGCAAGCAGCCCAACCCACCTTATTTACCGGAGGACCGGCGCGCTTACCGTTGCGCCACCTAGCGTTTAATGACTAGGCTGCCCACCTGTTGTTGGGAGACGATGGCTATGTCTTGGTATATATTCTTAGGTGCAAGGGAAGACTACTGTAGGCCATCTACTGTAGGAGAATAGGCGAGGCCGCTCCCGATCCAGCCCGTTGTACTAGGTACAAATACATAGGGGAACCCTTGCGGGAAGGGTCCTCGACTCCAAGTCTTCTTAAAACAACTCTGATGGATAGACAGAGTGTTTGTATATCTCAATCTACATTACAGTGGATTCCATGCATATTTACACCCGTCTCTTGGTGAGGATGGGACCTTTTTACATGATAGGGGTTCTCAACGGGGCTCCGAGCGCTAGAAGCCCAAACCCCTTCCCCTCTTCAGTTTGTGTATATGTATCTCACCATACGCCAAGGGTATACTTAGTATACCTTTGACTTTCTAACGGAGGTCGAAGAGAATCGTATTCTCGTAATTCCTGCAAAAGTCTCTTCATGCCATTCTACGACGGTGCTACAGCTAGGTTATCGTGTTATCTTCCCTCCCCAGCTATCCATTTCAAATGTCTACCATTTTTCTAAATTGTTCGCTAACATAATACATCACAGACTTCCTAGAATATGGATAGACACTGCTACTTGCCTTTATCCTGCTACCGCATATGTACCTCCTCTTTCGGTCCAACATCGCCCATCCTTAAGTGCCTCTCACCCGAGCCTCCGATCGCAAGACAAGCAATAGTTATTTCGCGCCCGAAAGACCAAACGCAACAACCAGAGATCATAATATCTACGAATTTTTTCACCTCCAACACACTATGACTTCCAACGCTGGATCGAAAAGGGATCGTGATTGCCAGTATGCGAAGTAGGATTTTAGTTGTACAACGTGCGATCACAATTACCTGCAAGAAATCCTTTTGAGCTTCAAGCGCCATGTCACCGCCGATGTCTCCCCAAATTGCTACAACATGATTCTTGGCAGCTTCAGTGCGAGCGCTCCGCATTCAAAGCATTACACACACTCCTCGAAGAACGATTCATTAAGCGAACGGGGTAGAGAAACGTGATGATGAGGATAAAGGAACAATGGATCCGTCAAGCATCCCTCAAATGAAATAAATAATCGCGGGCCTCAAGGCTACATACCAGTTCTCTCGGGCTAGAGTATCAATTATTGATAATATGTTTGGACGACATCAATACCTAGATGGGGAGGGTGGCGAGAGGAACTTGGCCAGTTTCGGGGATTTGAACACGGCATGTGAGCTTGGCTATGGGAGAAGTTCACGTCGCTATGCAAATACTATATTGGAGCTGTTAGGAACTAGATCGATGATATTATTGAAATGCAAAGAGCAGTCCTCGTCAAGCCTACTCCACAGCCATACCCATACTATAAAGAAATCCCAATGTCCCATGAAGCCCCATAGGAATCTGTGGTGTTTTATCGCTACAATTCTCGCATGGGACGTGGTGAAGTTGTTTCCCATTTACAAATCTCCAAGAGATCTCATCAAAATAATGGGAATCTCTAATATCTCCCACAGAACCAGAGCGCTCCCGTGAATTCCCACAAACCTCTATAACCTATAACACGTTTGATGGGAATACCGACATCAAACCTTTATTAGACATTTACGAAGTTTTATAAGTTTCTTATTATCCAGACTCCAGACCTATGATAGATATGGTGATATGGAATCCCCCCCTTTTCTTTTCCTTCGTTGTCTCATATACCTGAGTTGAGCAACCGAAGTGTCAGCACTAATTTTTCCAAGTTCTGTGCGTGTTAAAGCTTTTGGCTGTTATATCATGTTCACTGTTCTGAGGTCTATTTATCTATTCTAGTACGTGCATAACAAGAAGTCGGTCGGTATGTGGCAATGCCTTTGACGCCCGTCCCGCCAAGAGCCAAGAACTTGGTCACGAATGTTGAATGGAACCAGCTGTATTGCCATATAACGGCACCCCTATTACCGAATAATATCTTATAAGTACATATAATAAGAGTGACGCATTATATTAACAAACCAGGGGGTAGCCTGCTGGAACTTGTCTTAGCAGTACCTTTTAGCACCTTATTTCTTCCCTGGCCTTGTCTGACAGCCATCCTTTTCTCTTTCTCTTTCTCTTTTCATTCATTTCTTATTTTCCACATCCATCCGCATCAAATAATCTCCCCTACAACTTACTCCATCGACTCGCTAAAAAGAAAGAGAAAATAAAAGAAAAATGTCGGATTGCGGACTCCCATTCCCCGTCGTCTGCATCCAGTGTGGTCGAGGCGTTGGTTTGTGCGGCATCAAAATCATCGGTAAGTTATTGTTATTCTTTTCTTTTTTTTTTTCTTACCAATGCCGCTCGCAGCCCACCACATCACCGCCCGGACCCCGGATTCTAGAGCCCGCCCGTAAATCTATTGTATGGCCAACACGGATGGGGTGCAGACCGCGCCCGTTTAGTTTCACGACGCGCTGGACTACCTACCACCACTTCTTTGCTTCACAACCATGAGATGGACGCGTCTACCATATGCTAATACGTGTCTCATCGTGACAGGACCAACAATTGGATTTTGTGTCGCCGTACTTGCTGCATTCATCTGCTGGCCTATCGCACTGCTCTTCTGCTGTTGCACAGAGACAGGCAAAGAGTGAGTTCTGTTACCCGTTGTGATTGATTAGATAGCGTGCACTTACTAACTACATATTTCTCCCCCCGAATCTAGATGGTTTTGGAAACCGTGTGAAATTAATGCGAAGGTATCTGACCTATTCCCTATCTAACGCTGGGGTGAAGGATACACGCGTCTTACCAACCGTGATATCCGAAGGGTCTTGGTATGAGGCGGTGGGGGATTATCATCATGATCATGATCAAATCCCATCACTCACTTGCATTTCACGATGGAATGGAATGAAAACGTTAGATGAGAGTATTGCCTATGAATTATTGTGTACGGTAATGAAAAATCACTTCTGGTGAACTTCTACTTGAACAGTTATTACGAATATTCCTTTCCCTCCAATATTTTGCCTCGCTAGTTGGGTTCCATATAACCTACGCTAAGAGCCCCTGAGAAGGCAGCTTACGGATTGGCCTGCACCGAGGAATGCCGGTCGAAAGCCTGATCGTCGTCCAGACAATGCAAAGCATCGGCCGAGATAAGTCGGCCTTTACTCATTAGGGAATGTATGCATCTTACGATGTCACCGATCTCATCTCATCCTACTAATCTCTCATCCGCTTATACCCTCCAGACTGAGTTACCATGCCCGTATTGGCTGAAGTCCAAGCGACAACTCTCGACAAGTTCTTTGAGGGTTGGGAAAGATGAACACCCGAGCGCTTTCTTGCTAGTTGGTACAACGGCTGCATTACCAAACCACTGTTGTTGAACTCAGAAGTGCCGCTTCGTACTCGAGCCCGAACCGAGAAAGTCTTACCCATCCCATTATAATGTCGTTTGCCACAAACCTTTGGGTGAGACCAGTGCCCAAGGTTTGTGTTTGCCTAGAACGGGCGTCGATACAACAGTGAACAGCTCACAATTCGTCGTATTGTACAGACTGCTATCTACGGAATAGGGAAGGCAGGCATGCTATTTGGACCATACCTGCAACGAACGTAGGTACTCTCTTTCTATGGTTTGATAAGACCGGCTAGAAAGTGAGTGATATTGAGGAGATGTTCGATGATGTTACTATCCAGGGCTTTCTTCCCAAGTTCGAGAAGTATGCAGTTCGGCTGAAGGGGAGCCTGAACAATTTACCACGCTGCCTCGAGGCCAGACTGAGACCGATCTAGGAGACACATTGTCATCTGCTGAAGACATGTCGGCCGGCCTAGCTTTAGCTGTAGCTGGAACGCGGAACAATTGTTCATAGATAGAGCACAACATCTGTTGTAGCCCTAGATACGTGGCTTCCACGCAGAGATATGGAGGGTAACTTTCCCCAGCCTTCCTTGGTTTTGTATCATTTTGTACACTGCATCACCCCCTATATATACTTACATCGAATTTCACTTACTCGCTGTCGGGGGTATTTCGTTAGGAAATAAACTCCAGATCGACTATTTTATCTGTCTTGTGCTCACATAAGTACGTTATTATAGTACCCATTTGAGGGACCTTGGTATTCTGATGGATCACTTACAAGTATAGTATTACTAAATACGAAAAAAAAAACCCCAATATCTGAACACCACCAGTAGCTAGAAATATGCCAGCTGCAACGATCTCTCATGCTCAAAATGAACCCGTAGCTATTGTCGGCATGGGTAAGATGGCTTCTAATTTGGTTCGGTGCTTTAGGTCGAAGTTAATACTGAAGATTCTCATCTACATCTAGGCTGTCGATGGGCCGGGGGAGTCAGAGACCCTGCGGGACTGTGGGAGCTATTGAGGGACAACCGTGATGGTTGGCGCGAGTTTGATAAGCCTCGATTCTTGGCCAAGGGGTTCCACCATACTAATCAAGACCGCCCTGGATCTATGCGGACGCGAGGTGGGTTCCTTGTTGACGAAGATGCTCGGCTCTTTGATCATAGTTTCTTCGGCATTATGGGCCGCGAAGTGGAGACCATGGATCCATCACAACGGAAACTCCTCGAAGTTGGTTAGTAATACTTTCGATAGTAGCTTTTGACGATCCCTTAGTAGCATCTGCTAATACTAGGACTTGACAGTTTACGAGGCTTTCGAAAGCGCGGGAGAGACATGGGACAGTGTTGCGGGATCTTGTACGGGAGTCTATATTGGGAACTTTGCCATTGACCATCTCCTCATCCAGTCGCGTGATTGGGAAAGCCCGAAACCGTATACTGCCACAGGGACCGAAACCAGTATCCTTGCCAACCGCATAAGTTATATATTCAACCTTCACGGGCCAAGGTGAGTTGGTAGCTGAGTACCGGAGGATGCCTAGGGGAAGCATGTAACTTACCGTTCTCCGAACACAGTCTTGTTACCGACACGGCATGCTCCTCCTCTATGTATGCGCTTCACATGGCAGTTGGAGCAATCCGCAATGGCGACTGTGATGGTGCTATCGTGGCTGCGGCAAACTGGCTCTCGGATCCCAGCATGCAAATTGTCCTCGACAAGCTCGGTGCCCTCTCTCCAACATCCAGGTGTCATACTTTTGATGCCTCCGCGGATGGATACGCACGCGGTGAGGGGTATGGTGCCTTATACTTGAAGAAAACAGATGTAGCTTTAATGGATGGATTAACTAGTGAGTGAAACCTAGGGTTCCTTGTGTATAGCTTGTCTTAGCATTCAAACCTGCCTGTTCTCTAGCTGGGTTTAAGCGTTGTCTACTACCGGAAGATTGTTCCATGGCTTGGGATGAGCCTAAATGTGCCAGTTGCTAACTTCTGTTATCACAGTTCGGGCTATGATCCGAGGGACGGCCGTTAATGCGAACGGGCGGACTGGAGGTATTACACGTCCAAGCGCCATTGGCCAAGCAGACGTTATCCGCAAGGCCTACGAAAATGCTGGCCTCCCCTTTTCGGATACGGCGTTCTTTGAGTGCCACGGAACGGGAACGCAGGCGGGAGATCCACTTGAAGTCAAAGCCGTCGGCAACGTGTTTGCGTCCTCTAGATCGGATTCCCTAGCTGATCGCCTGCTAATTGGCTCTATCAAGCCCAACCTAGGCCATACTGAAGGGGCAAGCGCCATCGCGTCAATCATGAAGGTAGTCTTATCCCTGGAGGCGGGACAAATCCCGCCGACGCACGGAGTCAAAAAGCTAAATCCCAACATCGACTTTGAGGAAGCGAAAGTCAAGGTAGTCAAAGACAGCACTGTGCCGTGGCCGGAGAGCAAGCTCCGTCGTGCTAGTGTTAACTCATTCGGATTCGGAGGAGCTAATGGCCATTGTATCATCGACCACGTTAATATCGTACTCCCTAATTATGTGAAGCCCGGCATTGTTGTTGGTTCCGACTGTTGTGCCAACGGTCCTGGAAATTCTGGTGACAATGGACCGCATATATGGCCCCTAAAGCATTGGCCCGTTATTTCACCACCAAAGAAGACATCGAGGGCCGATGCAGACACCCGCCAGTTTGTGCTGCTACCATTTTCAGCCCACAATCTGTCGTCCCTCAAGTTGAATATCGACGTGTTATCCAAAGTCATTACTAAATGGCCGTTGGCAGACATTGCGTATACTCTAGGCTACAAGCGCTCACGACTGCAGCAGCGAACTTTCCACATCGTGGATAAAGACGACATCGCCTTGGGGCTCGCCAAGGAGAATGCTGTTTCCATGAGCCCTATACGGACCTCAAATGTCGGGTATGTTTTTACTGGCCAAGGCGCGCAGTGGACCGCGATGGGTGCACAGTTGTTTGAGTATGCGGCTTTCCGCGCCGCCATCGATTATCTCGACGACGTTCTACGGCAATTGCCTTCACCCCCAACATGGACGGTTTACGACACTTTGTCAGGGATGTGCGAACCAGATCACGTCCAATCACCCCAGGTATCACAGGTTGCTTGTACGGCGGTTCAAATTGGACTCGTCGACCTCTTGGCCTCGTGGTCTGTCCATCCTGCTGCCGTTGTGGGCCATTCTTCGGGCGAGATGGCTGCGGCATATGCGTCTGGTCGTCTTACGGCTTCTGAAGCTATCACAGCAGCTTATGTCCGTGGCCAGGTTGTAGGAAAAAATAAGGCAAGGGGGGCCATGATAGCTGTAGGCATAGGAGCCGATGAAGTGGCAGGCTATATCGGCAGTATGGCAGAACATATTAAACTGGCGGCTATTAATTCACTAAAGAGTGTAACACTATCCGGAGATGCTGATGCTATCAAGTCGCTTTCCATTTCTTTGACCAAGGATGGTGTTTTCAACAGGATACTTCGCACGGGAGGCAATGCTTATCACTCACACCATATGAAGGCTATTGGCGGCGATTTCAACGCTGAGCTTTCGAGTAGCCTAGATCACATCAGAAAACTGGGATTGGTCGACCATAGCCAGCTTTATAACCTTATCCCGTGGACGTCGTCAGTCACGCCGGATAAGGTTGTCACTCACGATGGGGCGACACCTTGCTACTGGAGAGCCAATCTTGAGTCACCAGTAAGATTCAGTCAGGCGATTGAGGGGATGATGAGTCTTGGAACTGGCACACTTATCGATGTGCTAGTTGAGATCGGTCCGCATTCCACTTTAAAAGGTCCCGTTGACCAAACGCTCAAGGGTATTGGAAGCCCCGCACGATATGTCTCAACATTAACGAGAAATGAAGATAGTCGTATTTCAATGTTAAAACTTGCTGGAGCCCTTTTCAGTCTCAATGTTGGGGTCGATATAGTGTCAGTGAACACTGTCGACGCCGTTGTGAGAGGAGGTAAGCGAAGCCTCGAACATGGTTGCACTGCCGTTGGTCTTCCGACCTACCAGTACACATACGGGCCTGTTATGTACTACGAGAACCGAGCTAGTCAAGAATATCGGCTTCGAGAAGTCATCAAACACGACCTCATCGGTTCAAGAGTACCGGGTGCTGGGAAGTTTCAGCCCCAATGGCGAAACGTTCTGCGAGTGAAGGATCTTCCTTGGCTGAGCGACCACCGCCTGATACCTGGTGAGTCTATAGCCGTAGAATCTTTTCACGATTACTGTACTTACAAGATGGTCCCTAGATGCTGTCTTTCCAGGAGCTGGCTTTATTTCTATGGCAGTGGAGGCCGTCTCCCAAGTCCATCACAGTAGCCCAAATCCGCCCGCAATCATTGGGTATTCGCTGCGTAACGTCTACATTGACGCTGCATTGAGGATACCTGAGGACGACAATGGGATTGAAGTCATCATCTGCCTCGACAACACAAGCACAGCAACAACTAGGTCATCTCCATGGATTAGGTTTTCTGTCAGTTCAGTAGCCCGAGACTCAAATGAATGGACTCAGCATTGCACTGGCTTGGTGAAAGTCGAGACTACGAAGCCAAATGTGAAGAGAAAAATAGACGGCGAAATGGATGCCAGATCCCCAGATCTCAGCTCGTGGTATACTAGGTTCGAAGAAATCGGGATTGGCTATGGTCCAGCGTTCCAAGCACTCTCAGAGCTCCGTGTCGACCCACATCGCCAGATAGCCAAAGCATCTGTGTCGTTGAATCCCACTGCTGGGCTTGTAGAAGGAGGGGAGTCGAGTTACGCTATTCATCCAGCTGCTCTAGATGCCACCTTCCAGCTTGGACTTGTAGCCTACTACGGAGGGCAAACAGAAAGGGCTATTGCTACATTTGTGCCCGTTCACTTATCCCAAGTATATATAAAAGCCGGGATAAGCAATGATCTTGCGGTAGCAATCGCTCGCGGGAGAGTTCAAGGGCTTCGAAATGGCTCTGCCCAGTTGCAGATGTTGGACATCAATACTGATGAAGTTTTGCTCAATATCGATAGATTGAGCTTCACTCGGATTAAGGAGTCGACTGGCCCCATCCAATCGAAGAAACCCTTTAACAGCCCGTTTACCAGATTAGTGTGGAAGCCAGATATCCGCACGTTGAACAACAATCAGATGCGCAAGCTGTTCCCTGCCACGACTGAGCACTTTGATGATGTCGCACATCTAGAGAGAGCCGATATGATCGCTTGCTTAGTCGTGGCGGACGTTTACGAAATGTTCGTGCGTGGCGGCAACGGACCTCTTCCCAAGGGAGAGTTGGGTCACTGGGTCTCCTGGGTTCGTAAATGTGCTGAAGAGGACCAAAGAGCAAATATGGTAAAGGCCAGAGAGCTGTCGACGGAACAGCGCCATAAGATGCTTCAGACATTGTATACGGAAGCAGGAGACAGTATAGAGGCTGTAGCAGTTAAGCGCCTGCATGAGAATATTGGTGAGATTCTGAACGAGCGCAAGACCTGCTTTGATGTCCTTGTTGATTCAGGTCTGTTAACGTTACTTTATGAGACCGGCTATCTCGTTGCCGGTTCCCATGTGCAATTGTTCAACATTTTAGATTGCCTTGGTCATGTGAACCCCAACATGCGTATATTGGAGATTGGAGCCGGCACAGGTGCGGCGACGCGAGTGGCGATGAGAGCTCTAGTACATCCTAACGGCGTCAAGCGATATGCTGACTATACTTTCACCGACATCTCGAGCAGCTTCATTGGGCCGGCGCAAAAGTTTATGTCCGGCTACCGCGATATCAACTACTCGGTCTTGGACATCGAGAAGGATCCCTTAGCTAACGGGTATGAGCCTGTTTATGACATTATTATAGCATGCGAGGCAGTCCACGCGGTTACCAGTATGGACAGGGCGCTGGCACATTGCCACAGCCTTTTAAAGCCGGGCGGCAAGCTAGTCCTGACAGAAACCACGCAAATAAGAGTCCTGATCGGACTTTTATATGGCACCCTCAGCGGATATTGGCTGGGTGTCTCTGATGGTCGTACCGAAGGCCCCTTCATGGACGAGCAGATCTGGGACACGCGTCTGCGTAAGTCTGGGTTCTCTGGTAACGAGATGATACTCGACGATTATCCCCAACCACACAATTGCACTTCGATCATAATCTCTACTCGTCTTGATCAGCCAGCTGCAGAGGCCGAAATGGACCATCTTGAGAAAGACAATACGGTCATCTACCTTCTTCACGGGGCCGCAGGTGCGGTACCGCTTCTGGGGCAAGTTGCTGACGAGCTTAGGCGTCGTGGAACTACACCGAAAACATGCATAGTTGATGAGGCACCGGGAACGATACCCGCGGGTGCGCATGTAGTGGTGTTCCTGGGCTGCGAAAATGATCTGTTCGACGGCAATGAGACACGCCTCAAGGCGTACCAACACCTTGCGAGAAATACTAGTAGTATGGTTTGGTTGACATCTAGCGGTATTATAAAAGGCCGTGATCCTCGCGGAGCGTTCATGGTCGGGCTGCTTCGCGCGATCGCGACTGAGAACCCTGCAGGTCGCTTTCTCTCGATAGATGTCGACGCTAGGAATTATCAGACTGATGACTCCGATCTCATCCAGAGCATTGTGGATCATGAGTTCGCGCTCCGGCGTGACGGGTCCGCCGAAAAGAGCCAAGACCGCGAATTGGCCTGGCAGGATGGCTGTATGTGGGTGAGCCGCATCGTGCCAGATACAGAACTTAGTGTTTATACGGAGCCAGTTAGAACGCCAACTTATCTGGGCGCCGAGATGCAGCCCATCGATAGCCAAGGCCCTGTCCGTGCAGATTTCGAGACGCCGGGAGTTCTAGGTTCCTTATACTTCCGACCCTACACGGAGATGCTTCAGCCCCTTCCAGCTGACTACATCGATGTTAAAGTCGAGGTTGTTGGCGCGAATTGGAAAGACTTGGCCCTCGCATCAAACCGCCTCGACGCGGTCAGTGACAACCTCTCCTCCGAGTACGCAGGCGTTGTGACAAGAACGGGCTCCGGTGTTGTTGGGGTATCTATAGGTGACCGTGTGTATGGAGTCGGCCGAGGCCATTTCGGAAATTACACAAGGGTGCCCGCTGCATTTGCTCAAAGGCTTCAGCCTGGAGACAGCCTGATAGAAGTAGCCACTATGCCCCTAGCATATATGACTGCTCTATACGCCCTCGACCATGTTGCACACATTCGACGGGGGCAAACGATTCTCATACAGTCCGCCAGCGGAAGTCTAGGACTTGCGGCTATTCAGCTTGCTCGATATATAGGGGCCGAGATTTTCGCTACAGTAGATGGCGCTACCCAATTCTCCTTCCTGGTTAACCACATGGGCATTCAAGCTGATCATGTTATACTGTCACATGATGACGTAGCTCTGTCTCGTGCTGTCGAGAGAACTAAGAGAGGTGGATTTGACGCTATTCTCAGTACCGTCGCTGGGGGAAATCTCTTATCAGAGTCCTTAGAAGCACTACGTCCTATGGGCCACCTTATTGACCTTGTGCAGGTAGACGTGCTCGAATCGAAGGATATGAGCCTAGAGCTTTTCCAGAAAAACGCCATTTTCTCCTCATTCGATCTCATGTCCGTTCTTGACGGTGAACCGGAGCTTGGTCGCCAGCTGATGAAGCAGGTTGACGAGTTTTACCGGGAAGGCCGCATTGCGCCTATTCGTCCCTTTTCCGTTTTCACAGTATCGAAGCTAGATCAATATTTACAGAGCTTTGCTAAGGGTGTAGACATGGGAAAGTTGGTGGTGTCTTTCCAAAGCTCGGACTCCCTCGTTAAAATGGTCAAACAGCCACCAGCAACAACTTTCGACCCCAAAGCATGCTATATAATCACAGGTGGACTAGGAGGGCTCGGTCGATCCATCATCAGGTGGATGTCCGACCGCGGCGCCCAATATTTCGTTATTCTTTCAAGACGGGGAGTCAATACGCCGGCGGCACAACTATTGGTGAACGATCTCGCTGCTCGAGGTGTCATAATCGAAACCGTAGCTTGTGATGTTAGTAAGAGAGAAGAGGTCATGCATGCCATTGATAGGGCAAAGACGGCTGCCCGCCAGGTCAAAGGCATTATACATGCTGCCCTATCTTTGTCCGATCTCTCGTTCAACAAGCTCACCATTGACCAGTGGCAGAGCGGTATTGCAGCCAAGACCGTGGGGACCTTGAACTTGCACGAGGCCACTATTTCTTTACCTCTAGAGTTCTTCGTCATGATCACATCTACTGATTCTGTGTGGGCTCCCCCCACGCAATCCTCGTACATTGCGGCCACCAACTTCCAGGAGTATTTCGCCCGGTACCGCCGGCAACTTGGACTACCTTCATCTACAGTGGCGTACGGCCTTGTCACTGACGTACTGTCTGACTTCAAGGCCGGCTTGGTCGGTACAGATGCCATGTACGCTCGCAATAAGTTTTTGACTACTACTGAGTGGCAGGTACTGGCTACGCTGGAGCCCGCCTTTCTACGCGCGCCTTCTGCGCAGTGGCTAGGCGCGAAGAACGACCCTCTATCGGAGGCCAACTTGTTTACATGTCTAGACCCAGCTGCTCTGGCGGCATTGCCATCAAAAAACGTGCCCCATTGGCATAGTGATGGCCGTGTGTCACTCATCTTACGTGTGATGAACGACGCTCAGAAACATGGCAAGGACGGCGCAGAAGACAGTGTCTCTGACGGACCTGTAATTCTGTCTGTTGTGGCTCGGCTCCGTCATGATTTTGAAGAGAGTATCAAAGCTGGCCCGGATAAGCGGGCGAGCACAATTGAGTTAGTGACAGAGGGAATCAGGAGAGCTATTGCTGAGATGTTGTTCACCGATGTACTGAATGTGAATCTAGACAAGAGTGTTGCTGAGCAAGGAGTAGATAGTCTCGTCGCGACTGAGCTACGTCGCTGGTTCTATCAGGCATTAGGGGCACAATTACAGATGCTAGATTTACTAGATGCTCAGACGAGTATCAAGGGTTTGGCACGGAACATTGTCGATAAGGCCTTAGAAGCTTAAGGCGTTTGCCAGGGGCTAGGAGGAAACAAAGAAGGTTCCTCTATATACGTAACAGTGACATCCATAGTTTTAGTCTAGGCTCCTCGCACAACGATGTATTGAGCACCTAAGCACTTGCTTGGCGTCTCATGACAGAACATAAGTCCCGTGTCAGTGAAAGAGCAAATGCGGCGCAAGTCAGTTTGGAAATCGTCTGTCTCGCCTTGGGTCAGTTGGCGACACTTGAATCATGGAGACAAAGTAGCCTACATAGTCCTACATAGTAGGTACGAAGGTTGGAAGGTTAGGACACAGTCCGATTATCTTTCCTCCTGACCAATGCCCTGCTTTCACCCACCCGTCCCACCGAGCTCTCAGGTTGCTGAAGTCCTCTCTGTGTACTCGGACCAGCACAAACTCAGTCTAACGAGCCGTCCCTCTACTCTTTTCATCAACCACTCAAAGAACAACTATCTTTTAGGCCTTTGGGCAAGTCTCGGCCCCTCTCGTTCAATACGACATCATGGATCGTGTTATAACTAAAGAAGAACTGGCCGAAGCTACTGGTTACGGCCAATCCTGCTGTGTTTATCTTTTAACCAACAATACGGATTTCTGAGGCTGAGGCAATGAAAGTTGTCCAGGAGTAAACCGATATACCCGTCTCACAGGTCTATAGTGCCGACCGAGAAGACATAATTAGCAGGCGTACTGTATGTACATACGTACCTATCTAACCTCCATCGAGGTAGCGTGAGGTGGGAGTGCGGCACAAACGTATTTACGAGAATCTCCGTGTAGGATTAAGTTTCTATGCATGCATTATGGCAAATACTACCTAGGGATAGGGGTCTATCAGGGCCTATACCTAAGCATATTTGCTTACAAGCGGATTACGAAGACATCGTCGTACCAACACGCATATAGGTGACCGCTGTGTGAGGCCTGAGGCCGACCGTATCCATATCTTTCTGAGAGTATTGCCTGTACAGAACCTGGGTAATTTATTTATTCAACGACATTAAATATTTACCCACCTAACCTACTCACTCTAGGTTGACCCCCTATTCCCACCTCATTTCCCCCCTTCACAGCATTGTACCACTCAACCACCATCACCAACCAACTGTAGCCCCTGAATACCGTCATTGGGTGGTTTTAGCCGCTACATATAGTGAACTGAACAATAGAAACACATGACAATATTATATGTATCTAAACCCTCTGTCGTCCTTCGCGCCTAGGCTAAAGATCTAGTAGTCTCTGCTGTCCCTCCTTCTACACAGAGTAACCTGTCTGGACTCGAAAAATTTAATGCTTTACAGCTTTATTACCATATCATGTCTGTGTTTGACGCAACAGCGACAAGCGAGCAAATCGTCGAGGCTTTCGCGTCTAACGTCAAAGGCCGTACCTTCGTAATCACAGGTGCCGGCGGTCGTAGTATTGGGGGTTCCATAGCCACAACGCTAGCTCGAGCATGCCCAGCGCATATACTCATCGCATCACGGACTCTTACCAAAGCCGAGCCTGTTCTTGCCGCTATTCGAGAAACGGACCCTTCGGTCAGGGTCTCCTTTGTTCAGGTCGAACTTTCCGACCACGCGTCCGCGCGACGGGCTGCTAAAGAGATCTTAGAAGCGACTACATCTAAGATCGATGTGATAGTGAATAGTGCGGGCAACATGGCAATTAAGGAATACACAGTTGATAAGCAGGGCATTGAAATGCAATTTTCGGTCAACCATCTGGGACATTTCCTGCTGACGAACTTGTTGGTGCCGGGCCTCTTAGCTGCTGCAAGCCAGAACCCAGATCGCGGCGCCCGCGTTATCAATCTCACCAGCCTAGGCTATCGCATCAGCCCCATCCGCTTCGATGACTATAACTTCTCCGGTGGCAAGACCTACGATCTCTGGACAGCGTACGGTCAGGCCAAGACAGCCAATATTTTATTCTCCTGGGGCTTGACTAGACGACTGAAGGACCGGGGCGTCACTTCCTTTGCGACCCATCCTGGGTCTAATCTCGAGACACAGCTCGGCTCACACTTGGCTATTGAAGATTACAACAGCATATTTGACATCACGAAGCGGAATACGGGCAAAGAGTTCGTTTTCGACGAGCCGAGATTCAAGTCATATGCTCAGATTGGAGCCACGCCGCTCACGGCTGCGCTAGACCCTAGTATCACTGCTAAGGCCCCGGCCTACTTAGAGAGTAATCAGATCGTGACACCTGCAGAGCATGCAAGTGACCCTGAGGCTGTGGAAGAACTGTGGAAACTGAGTGAAAAATTGGTAGGTCAGGAGTTCAACTATTGAACTAGATGGTCAAAAATCAGACCGGATAAAATCTCTATATTGCTTTTTTACTGTTGGGTACATTGTAAAAATATAATATGCGTTCTTCTCATGAGGGAGCCATCATACTACAGTTTCTGGGAACCAATTTACTGCATAATAGAAGAGTAACCATCGTTCCCCCCTTTCCCATGCGAACTCCCAATTACTATATTCTTACCCGGCTTCACAGTTGGTGTTTTTCACCGTATTATGCTACTAGATCTAATTACATGGAAATAAATGAAGCGCTTGTTTAAGATGTTTCAAGGCGAGCGTTGTGACGAGATGGAACGAAGTATTTTTCTTTTCTAAGACCTGATGATTTTCATATTCGTACAAGGTCTATCTCTCTCACTCACGCACAGTTCTCTATCTTTCATTCTCCCTATTTTTAAATACCAAAAAAGGGGGGATGCTTACCTAAGTTGATTAGAAGAAAGAAGTGAAGAGATAGCCATGGGGTAGATAGATAGGTATATAAGTTGTAAGAGGAGTCTGTGTAACACACCTTTAAAATAGTACATATCTAGGTACCTAGGTAGATTATATATGACCCCTCACTTAGGACTAAATCTCTGAACCAGCGTGCTTAACATTCTTTTGCCATTCATTGTATTACATAAGAACCAACAGGCAAGGCTAGGACCGAGAGGACTGACCCTATACCAACTTTTCAATTTCATACCTATCAATAGCTTAACTTATATACCTTGATTTCACGAACCAAGACTCTCCACTCTATGCTCCTGAGTGTATAGCCTTATCATTTGACCAATATTACAGGTACACATTACGTCTCTTCTGAAAGTCGCAGATCATCACTAGACAAGATACGCAATGGACGTTGTTAAGAAACTTCTTACTTATGCTTCTTCGGCGTTCATCCTCTATGTAAGAAAATATCGGATAAATATTGGAAGGGTAATTGACTAACCTCGTTGCATCAAGTATTCCATCGTCTTCGCCTATCGCCTCTTGTTCCATCCTCTCCGGGGATACCCCGGACCTCTCATGGCCAAGTTGACAGAGGCGTATGGTGGTTTCTTCGCTCTAAAGAAATGCCTCCATATTAAGACCTACAGGAATCACTTAAAATATGGTTCGCTAGATACTTGATGTTCATATGTCATCATGGCATTCTAATATTCGTTGGCAGGTCCAGTAGTGAGGCAATCTCCTGACCGGCTGATATTCAACACGGCCACAGCTTTACAAGGTACTTCCCCAAGGCCCCTTTAAAGATGTTAGTTGGAATTGGAATAACAGTAGGGAAGCGATATACCAAAACGAGCGTGTCACAAAGTCTTACGTCTATCCTACGGCACAACCTGAACAACACAACGTGTTTACGACGACGGGCAAGGCTGAGCATCGCCCCAAGAGAAGGTTGATCAGCCAAGTTCTCTCAGACCGGTCAATGAGAGGATTTGAGCTGACCTTACTGGCTCAGATAGACGTATTCCTCAAGCAACTCTTACATTCAAAGAAAACCCCTACCAACATGACACCCACCTGTCGGTACCTTGGCCTGAGTATTGCTGGGCTACTTGGTTTTGGCTACGACCTCAATCTACAGACTGACGACACTCATCGCTACTTGACTAAGTCATTGAAATTCGGTAATTACCGTATCAATGCCTGCATGCAGTTCACTCCCTTGGCCAAGTTGAAGCCTGGGCTGATCTTAGACTTATTCCCAAACAGTCTCCGTGCTAGACTAATGAGAACGCTGAGAACCATGATCTCGTCGAGACTCGCGCAGCCGCCGGACGCCCAATACGATTTATTTGCTGCCTTCAATAAACAATTGGAAGCGGGTAGCAAGGACATTAAGCTCGACGATATTTGGACGGAGGGTTTCTTCTTTTTTGCGGCTGGTGAGGGTTGCTTCTCTCCCAGGATTATGGCTCTGCTCCACTAGAAGCTGATTATGATGGTGCACAGCTGGCGATACAATCGCGTCCGCATTAGCCGCTGCTTTCTTCTACCTCTCACAGAACCGAGAGTGCTACCAGAAGCTTGCCAGAGAGATCCGATCAACGTTCAAATCGGGATCGGAGATCCGCGGCGGATCGCGTCTCGCGGGCTGTCGCTATCTTCGGGCTTGCATCGACGAGACGCTACGAATGTCGCCGCCCGTACCGGGGACCTTGTGGCGCGAAACGGCGAAAGACGGCAGCGCGCAGCAACCGCTTATTGTAGACGGACATGTTATCCCCCCTGGCACGCAGGTCGGGGTGAATATCTACAGCCTGCACCACAACGAGAGGTACTTCCCAAATGCATTCAAATTCCAGCCTGAGCGATGGCTCGAAGGGAGCAAGAACGCAACATATGACGCATTCGCCCCTTTCTCGATCGGGACTCGTGGCTGCGCCGGCAAGGCGATGGCCTACCTGGAGACAAGCTTGGTTCTGGCTAAGGTATTCTGGTACATGGACTTTGAAGCAGTGCCGGGCAGGGAAGGGATGGTGGGCGTGAGGGTCCAAGAGGGCGAGTATCCCATCCATGACTTGTTTGTGGTAACCCACGATGGCCCATATTTGGTCTGTCACCCGCGCGATGGCGCTAGACTCGAGCTTCTTGCTGCAGAGTAGTAGTAACTGCAGACTCGATATCGGTATTGTCTACATAGTTTTATATTGGTTACAGTCCGGCATACTGTAACTAACTAAGTAGGCACTTCAATGTTATAAATAATATGATTCAGGGGATTAAAAGAACTAAGAAGCATGGGACTAGGTTAGGTTAGTTGCTTTGCTATTATAAGATTCATAAGTGTTCAGTTCCTCCGCTAACTCCGTATGAAATTTCATTGCAGACTTGGCCTGTGCGCTTATTTCCTAATTAGGATATTTCTCGAGCTCCTTACGATTTACGATCTCGTTGAAAACGCTTTGGCCACTATATGATCCGAAATCTACCTTTTTATTTGGGGACGCGATCTTAAAGAAGATATGATACCTTCGTTTTTACTCGGGCATTGTTTTAGCCTAGTATAAATAGAGGTTGTCTATTATTGCCAATTATGACATTTATTTCCTTAGGCCTTTTTTTTTCTTTTCCTCTTCATGATATGAGCACTGGTGCAGATTTGCTGTGTGTGTCTGTAGGTGAATTCAATGGAACATGAAGTTAGGTCTCGTTAATTCTACACTAGGTTTAGATAGTTAATGGATTCCGGCAGTTAGGCAGTTTCAGTTGAATCAATATTCAATGTGGCTGTTGATTCGAGGCCTGAATATTCTATACCTACTATTGCAATTATGTATACAACAATGATATGAGGCTTGAAGACTTCATGGTGTGTTGCTTGGGTTCACGTCAACACCTAGGCAACCCGCTTAGACCCCCACCTCTCGATGAAACATCAAGCTGGTTAAGCGAAGTTGACTTGTCCTTGCCTATTCCAGGGGACACCGCGGGATGATTGGTGCTACTAACGCGCTGAGTTTTTGAAAAAAGTTAAGGTAGATATCTATAGTGCCTAAATTATTTGATGTAGGTAGGTGGTAAGTATGTAAATATTCGAGATATCGTCATGTAGCTAGGTAGGTTACTATATAATGCAAGTGTGTTATAAGTACCGGTACCCAGGCAGAAATATACTAAAGCTGGTAGCGCGTTAATTGCTAAATAATATTTTATCTTATTTATTTTAGGTAGCTAAACCTAGAAACCCCCGCCTGAGACTGTATCACCCTTCTCCCCTAAACCCCGCGCCTCTGGCGGTATATACAATTCACTTTTTTTTCTTTTTTTTTTCTTTCACACACTCTTTTTTCCCCTAAGCTTAGGTTACTATCTTAGGTACCTAATTACTTCGTGTATGTAAAGTTAATGTAGTGTAGTGTAAATCTAGTTAGTACCCGCATCTACCTATATCCCCCTCCCTCCCTCCCCTTCTCCCCTCCCCACCCCTCCTCTACAAGGTACAACTATACAACACCCCCCTTGTAATCTAAATGTTGACAGTGGCTTGTTTTTGTTTTCCAATCAACTCACCGCATTCTGTCTAATTCCCCTCTTCCACTCAACCCCACGGTGGACCCAAGCTTGGGTTTTTGGACCAAAGATCTCCTCCAGCTCCCGATGCTAAGACATCACCACATAACACACCATACAACCATTCTACCTACTTGCTGCCTTTGCCTTTTTTTTCTTTCTTTTTTCCTTTACCCTATCTAGACATGCATTGACTTGTCATTGCCGCTTTTGTTGACATCTCTATGTCAGCTGCCCTGCAAACTTGGGCCCTTTTTTTTTTCTTTCTCTTTTCTTTCTCACTCTTACTCTTACTATCTCTATCTCCGTCTCTATCTCTCTCGATCTCCTTCTCCCCCCCCCTTCGCTATTTTTGTTCCCACTTGCATGCAGCTAGATATCCCTGATTCTTCCCTGATGCTTGTACCCGACACTCATTTCTCTTTCCTTCAAATCTCCTAATTTCTTATCTTGGAGCTTTTCTTTCCCACAATCGTTGACTCTATCGTGCTACTACCTCCCTTAGAAAACTAGCCCCGTGATAGCTTCAGCCCTATGAACCTTATCATCTTGTCCTGTCCTATCCTATTCCGTCCCAACTTGTCCCGCGCTGTTTTTACTTCTCTGCACCTTGTCTGCTCCCACTTCGTACACACCTAGCTTCACCAAGGCCATAACGACCCACGAACGAGCACGCCCTGCACTGATTCACGAGCTTACGCGACGGCATGGCGGAACGAGACTACGAAGAGAGCAACGAGGCCTTAGACCCCGAATTATTATATACCAAGGAATACTGCATTGGTTGGGCTTCCCCCGTGGTTCTGAGTAGAGCTTGTAGCTAATTGTTCTGTATAAAGGCGGCGGTAGCTTCGGCAAGGTATATAAGGGGTTTGTCTACCTGCCTACCTACTTACCATGCTATTGATGTACGGTTGCAGCTAACATGTAACAAAGAGTCGAAAAACGAACAGGCCAGGCTGTGGCTATCAAGATCATCGACATCGAAAGCGCCGAAGATGAGGTCGAGGATATCATACAGGAGATCGCCATCCTTTCCGAGCTCCAGTCACCCTATGTCACCAAGTACTACGGCTCCTATGCCAAGGGCGCCGAGCTATGGATTGTCATGGAGTATTGTTCTGGTGGAAGCTGCGCGGATCTGATGAAGCCTGGCATAATTGGAGAGGACTACATTGCCATCATTATTCGGGAGCTGCTTCTTGGCTTGGAATACCTACATGCGGACAAGAAACTGCATCGTGATATCAAGGGTATAGAAGTTGCATCCTCATCTAAGCACTAGTTACAAGTTACTAACCGGATGATCTGTAGCGGCAAACATCCTACTGGGGTCCAATGGGCAGGTGAAGCTAGCTGACTTTGGAGTCTCTGGACAGCTTTCGGCCACCATGACCAAGAAGAACACCTTTGTCGGCACACCCTTCTGGATGGCCCCCGAGGTCATCAAGCAATCTGGCTACGATCACAAGGCCGATATCTGGTCGCTAGGAATTACCGCTCTAGAGCTTGCGAATGGCGAGCCGCCATATGCCGACATTCATCCGATGAAGGTGCTATTCCTGATCCCTAAGAATCAACCACCCCGGTTAGAAGGGAACTTTACCAAAGCATTCAAGGAGTTTATTGAGCTCTGCTTGCAGAGGGACCCGAAAGACCGGCCAACTGCGAGAGATCTCCTGAAGCACACGTTCGTCCGAAAAGCGAAGAAGACAAGCTACCTGACAGAGCTGATCGAGAGGTTTTCTCGGTGGAGCTCAACCCATAGATCAGAAGACGACGAGACACCAGAAGGCCCCGAGGATCCGGTTGAGCGCCCGCCGGTAAACGAGGATATGTGGGATTTTGGTACTGTCCGGATGGTGGGCGATAGAGGAAATATAGTTACCCGGCCTAGCTTGAACGCGATGGACGAATCAACGAGGAACGCCCGCGCCTCAAGGCCCCTGGATGGCGACTACGGCGAAAAGGCAAGAGAGACGTCTCCCGGAAAAGTCCAAGTGCAGGACTTTGGCAAATCATCAGTATCTAGTACCCTGAGAGCTGCCGGGCCTCCTGGACTAGGACCTCCCCGTCAATCGTCACCACAGCGGAAACCTGTCTCTAACGCACCACCTTTGACTCCTTCAAAGGTTCCACTGCCGCCTTCGCCGCCGAAACATCGGCAGGGCGATATCACGCCGCGACCTGTTTCGAAACAGATAATACCAGTACCCACAATGACATCTAACGAATATGATCGAGCACTACAAGAACAATTACAACATGACATGGGCTTCCTAAATATTGCACCTCCCCCTCCTCCTCAGTTCGCAAGTCCGCAGTCGTCAGTTGGATCTAAGAGCTCACAGTCGCAACAGCAACAGCAACAGCAACAGCAGCAAAGTAGGAGGTCTAGTAAGGTAGGGCCAATGAACCTGCCGGAGATTCCACCATACCGCGGTGTTAGTTCACAATACCAGCCAGCGCAACGGACTTCAAGCCAGCAGTCCTCCATCTCAAACTCACAAGCCTTCCCGTCTAAGACGCAACAACCGAAACAATTACCCCCTCCGCCGGAAACGTTCCCGCCACCTGCCCCGGCAAACCCCAACGGCGAACTAGATGCTCTCAATGACGTCATATTCCCTGCGTTAGAAGAGGCTCTTAAGCGGCGGCAGATCCGGTTACAACAGATATACCGCCACGAAAAGGTTATCACGCCCCAAAGACAACGGGCCGAGGCCGCGCACGACAAGATCCGCAAGCATGTCTACAAGTTGGCAAATGTGTGCAAGGAGATCGATAGGCTGGATAAGACCGAACCGATTGGTATGGGAAAGGACGTGGGCACGTTCCTCGAAGGCCTGCTCGAAGAGATACTGGTCCGTGTGGAACCTTTAGATGAAGACGACTAAGGTACATAATCAATTGAATGAATGAATGAACGATTATTAAAATGGGAAAAAAAAAAGAAAAGGAAGGAAATAGGAATGGGATGGAATGGGACGGCAGAGGGTGGGTAATGGGATAAATCGAATTAAACGATACAGAAGGAAAGATAACATGCCTGAAAACAAAAAGAAGAAAAAGAAGACCAAAAAAGAGAAAAAAAAAATGATATCCCAATTGTTTGAATTAATCTTATCACATAGTGTTACTTTTTTTTCGCTTGTTTATTTCTCGCTTGGTGTTTTACCCCTTTTCTAGTCTTCATAGAGCGCATGTTTCTCTTTTGGTTTGTGTGTAAACTGATATTATGAATTAAAAAGGAATGAAAAAGAGAAAGGGGTAAATGCTAAGCCGCCCAATCCCTCTTTCTCTGTCCATTCTTCCATTACTCGTATTCCGATTGCCATTATCGTCCAACTTAAACAGCCTGCTTTGGTCATTCTTAAAAGTACATGATGGGAAAGGAAAACAAGAAAGACAATGAAAAGAAAGAAAAAAGCCAATGAATGTCCTACGTCCCTATGACGTCCCTCCCCCAAATTATTGGGATGACAATACTCGTACTCTCTACCACCCCTTCAATTTAAGAACATGTTTAGCAACATTACCGCCTTACTCCTTGTTTGTCTCCTCGGATCGGTCGGTTTGTCCTTCTCCGCTTTCGCTTTCATTTCTTCCCGGTCCGTCGGGCGCAGGACACAATTGTCGTCGCTCGGGTTCTTCTAACCTATACGCGGCAGAAGACCTCTCTTCTCTGCTACAACATGAGCTGCATCTTGATCCCGACCCAGATGATGATGATGCAGACGAGCTAGAGCTATCTCCTGATCCCGAGCCTGATCTTGACCCGGAGCCAAAAGACAGGTGCGTTCTTCTACCACCTTCAATGATCTCACCATGGGGTCCGATGTACAGGCGCTCCGGCTCGACCCAGTGTAGGTAAGTCTTCCCGAACAGGCGCTGGTGCTGCTCGCAATGCTTGTCGTACACCTCCCTCACGCGCCAGACATAGTACCGATATAGCTTCTCCGCGTCTGTCTCCTCCTGGTTGAGTCTATTTTCCTGCGGCGACAGATGATGGTGGACCCGGAGGGCAGGCAAGGAAAATTGTAACCGGCCTTGCTGTGGCGGTCTTCTTGGTTGCTGTTGGGATGAGTAGGCGCGTGACAGCTCGCGGAGGTTCCAGATATACGTCTCACGGAGCTTGTCACGGGAGGCCTTGTACGTCTCGATCGAGCCGGTAAGCTGGCGGGGCGGAGAAAATACGCAGCAATGTTAGTAGAAGGGGGAAGGACAAAAGGGGCTCGGGTTCGTGTGTGTATGAAGGTAGTGGTGCTGGTGAGCTGATGTTGGTAATGACACCTAGAGGCTAGACCAAATGGGATTAAAGGTTTGTATGAGGAATAGTTATTACTTACAAAGTCCCGGTAGTAACACCGTGGACATCCGGCGTGGTGAATATGATACGTTGTATGGTGGTATACGGGGTATCCATAGCTATGACTATAGCCGTTGTACTGAGCTCTCCGGTTGGATCGAGCATGTGCATGTGGCTCTCTTAATAGCTGATTATTGTTTATAGTAGCACGCATTTGATTATACGCGTATTGCTGCTCCGAAGCAGCTCCAGCCAACGCAGCAGACGCTGCCGTCGTCGCAGCCAACATGCCGCCGTCCCCGTTCATAGACTTCCTGAGTAATTCCCCTATTTGAATCCTCACGACTTGCAGAGGCCGGTAATGCGGATGGTTAGATGGATTGGTGTGTGCTTGGCTAGTGATACTGGAGATCAGGTGACATTGGTAGAGAGAGTGTGTGTATGAGAGAGGTGAGGCTCGAGCCAAAACTTTTGAGAATTGAATTTGATATCAGTTGTTTCGAAGAATAATATTCTCTTAATTCGTGCTTTTGTGTTCACTGTTGGAGATGAAAGACTAAAAATATCATATAAAAATGTGTGATGATTTAGGTATTTTAGGAGAATCGGTTTATTTTTCAAGTTCAAGATGTGGCCTTGGCTAATACCAGCATACATAGATGAAGTACCCATATGCCCCCGCCTCCTACCCTGTTTAAGTGTGTAGGACATAGCAGATAAAGAAGGCAGAGGTAAAAGATTGTTGTGCTAGTTCTTGCCGAACTATGGTGTAGAGGAAGTGAGAGAAAAAGAGAAGAAAAGATTAGCTTCATATATCGCAGCTTCTACCTATCATGAGAACTTGGCTATTCATGAGTTCCTATTGGTCCCCCTTTTAGGAAAATCGATGAATATGGTAATAGCTAGTACCTAGGTTAGAGGTAATTGCCTGTGTCACATCCATCCTGACGAGAGTTTGGTGTAACCTATATATGTAAACCTTGTATGGTTTGGCAGTTGTGTCATGGGAACTTTGTATTCTAGATACGCAGTGCTACACTACACAAAATGATGATATAATCAGGCATGAGAATGACACTAGTGACTAGATGAGCCTAGCGCAGCACAAGCACACTTTAAGCTTCCTGCCTCGGGATTGTTTTCAGCCGTCCGCTGGGCCGATCGGAATGCAACGGCCTGGATTTCGTAGGTAGCAGTAGCTACCAAGTCTTTTTTTTCGTGTTTTGCGCCATTTGCATGCAGCCTTCCCTTTCGTCGGCTTCTTCCTCCATCTTTTTTTCTTTTTTCTTTTTTTCTGGCCTAATAACCTACCTCTCTACTTACTCCTCATCTTTTCCCTCTTCGTCTTCTATCCAATCTATCCGTCCACAAGATGCTGTCGCGGAACTCTGCCAGAGCGGCTCAGGTAAAAATCCCCCTCACTTTCCCTTCCCCACCACCAAGCTCTGTTGAAGCCAATGGCTCTCTCCCATCTCGGTTATCACATGCTATTTTATTTTCCCCTGCTTGTGATGTGATCAATTATAACTCACAAGCTTTATTCTTCACAGCGCCTGGCGCAGGCAGCTACTCGCCAACAACCACATCTACAGAATGCTACTCGATCCTTCGCGACCGTCAACTCCGACACCTTCAAGCCCACCAAGTTTGGTGGCAAGTATACCGTCACCCTCATTCCCGGCGACGGTATTGGTGCCGAGGTAGCAGAGAGCGTCAAGACCATCTTCAAGGCGGACAGCGTGCCCATCGATTGGGAGCAGGTCGATGTTTCCGGGGTTGATAGTGGTGCCCCTGGCAGCGCCGAGGAGATGTTCCGCGAGTCTGTTGCTTCGCTCAAGCGAAACAAGCTCGGTGTCAAGGGTATTCTCCACACTCCCATCGATAGATCCGGACACCAGAGTTTCAACGTGGCCATGCGACAGGAGCTCGATATCTACGCTTCTATTTCCCTGATCAAGAACATCCCTGGCTACGAGACGCGCCACAAGAATGTCGACCTATGCATTATCCGTGAGAACACCGAGGGTGAATACAGTGGCTTGGAACACCAGAGCGTACCGGGCGTCGTCGAGTCTCTCAAGATCATTACCCGCGCCAAGTCGGAGCGCATAGCTAAGTTCGCTTTCTCGTTTGCGCTGGCCAACAACCGCAAGAAGGTCACCTGTATCCACAAGGCCAACATCATGAAGTTGGCTGATGGTCTCTTCCGGAACACCGTCCAGAAGATTGCTGCTGAGTACCCTACTATTGAGGTCAACGACATGATTGTGGACAATGCCAGTATGCAGTGTGTCTCGAAGCCCCAGCAGTTCGATGTCTTGGTTATGCCCAACCTGTACGGTGGTATCTTGTCCAACATTGGTGCCGCTCTTGTCGGCGGCCCTGGTATCGTTCCGGGCTGCAACATGGGTCGTGATGTTGCTGTGTTTGAGCCTGGCTGCCGACACGTTGGTCTTGACATCAAGGGCAAGGACCAGGCCAACCCCACTGCTTTGATTCTCTCTGCTACGATGATGCTTCGCCACTTGGGTCTCGATGACCACGCTACCCGCATCGCTAAGGCTGTCTATGCCGTGATTGCTGAAGGGTACGTTGCTTTCCCCCTATCCCCTCTATATGTATACTTCCCAAAGACGATTTTCGTGCTGATAATTCCTATAGTAAGAGTCGCACGCGCGATATGGGTGGCGAGTCTAGTACACACGAATTCACCCGTGCTATCCTGGACAAGATGGAAACCGTGTAAATAATTTCACCTCTCAAACGAAACTCACCTTTTGATACCACGAACTCGACCTTTTACTTGCCCATTCTACTTGTCAATAGAGCAACGGGACAGGAAACAATAGAATGACTACATGGAGTCACGGCAGGCCTAAGCTGTATTTTAGGCGAATTAGGATAGGCTACATAGCATCAAGTGTATTATGTGAGCGAAAAATCCGGATGGGAATGATCTTATTATGAGGCTTCATTATTTGCTTGTGATGTGATCTCGACCTAACATCGCTGAAATGGGCACTACTTTAAAGACACCGAGGTTTACACAGTCATCGATGGCCAACCCCTAAATTGGGTTTCATCAATCAACTACAAGAGCAGTAGCTACCACAAGGTATCTCTCCCAGTAAATCATTGAAGAATATTGACATCATTATGTCTCATAGGCCGGCCCTCGACTTCAGGCAATTTCGATCCTTATTAACCGGAGGAAGGGTGGCTATGTCCCTTCAAGAAACTGTTCCCCAGGTTCCGTGTCCAGGTGCAGGACTCATATATATTTCAACTATTATTCTTCCGATTGGAAATTTCCTGGCTTCTCTGTAACTATCTAGTACCTCTTAGGATACTCTTCGGGATAGTTGAATTCAACCATGGGCTGATTGCTGCTGTTGCTACTCGTCACAATGGCAACTCGTAAGAGCCCGATCATCATCGCAATAGCCGCAATTGCCCTCGTCGCGCTATGGAACCCATCTATCTACCAGCACGCCATCTCCCCCCTCCTGCTCCTCCTCTCCTCACCCAACGCCGCCTCCCCGCCGCACGGCTACACCACCGAGATCATCTCCCTCGACCCCCTCCTCATCTACATCCACGGCTTCCTCTCGCCCCCCGAGACCGCCGCCCTGCTCGCCGCCGCCGACGGCCGCTTCGTGCCTTCCGAGATATACCGCGACGGCCGCATGGTCCGCAACCCCAAGCGCACCTCCCTCAGCGCCCCCCTGCCCCCCGACCACCCCGCTGTGCGCCGCGTCCTCGCCCGCGCACACAGCTTCCTCGGCCCCGTGGGAGAGGATGACGAGATGGGCGTCCCGCAGCTGGTCCACTACGACCCCGGTCAGCACTACGGCCTGCACCACGACTGGCTGCGCGAGCCGCAGCGCGCGTTCGACGGCTCGCCCCGCGCGTTCAATCGCGCGGTGAGCTTTTTCGCGGTGTTGGATGATAAGTGTGAGGGGGGCGAGACGTGGTTCCCGTTTGTGGAGCCGGTTGTGAGGGCGGAGGGGGAGAGCCCGCTGTGGAGGACGCATGAGGATGGCGGGCTGGCGTTTAGACCGGTGGCGGGCAACGCGCTGTTCTGGGTGAACTTGTTCCCGAACGGGACGGGCGATACGAGGACGGTGCACGCGGGGATGCCGATCACGCGGGGCACGAAGACGGCTATGAACATTTGGCCGAGGCGGTATCGGTGGGATGATGGGGTTGGGGGGCAAGGAAAGGAGGGAACGGGGGAAGAAGTGCCTTCTTGAATAGATACCTACCTAGACCTATGTATATTTATTATTGGAACTTTCGGCTACAGGGGCTTCCTAGCTACGGTGACCGTTGGGCGGATCCGCAGAACAGCCCCGGTCGACCCGTGGGTTTCCTCATAGGCCTTCCGGATGTCTTCTCTCCATCGTTCGCCCTCCTTCCCGCCTCCCCAGTTCCAGCTCAATTCCTCGGTCACGCAAAGCTCGTTGCATGTCCACGCTCGCATAGTCTCCGGCGAGGGCGTATAGCATGTCTGAAGGGCGTCTACAAACCCTTCCTCCTCCAAGGCCTCCGGCAGGGCGGCGATCCAGCTTCAGTACATCATCTTGTTAGCTTGTGACACTGCGTGTAATTGTGAGAATTTTGTTCAGCATGCTTACGTCCAATCAGCTTTCTCTTTCACCCGCTGAAACGTTGCCTTCGTATGCGGCGCGTCTATCTCGGCACTAGGGGTCAAGACGTCGTACTGGTTGATCGGGTCCAGCTCGTCCCATTGTATATACCCGCCAGGCTCTGTTTACATATTATTATGTGAGCCATACACATGGTTTACCTACTTGCGTATGTATGTCGTGGGGAAACTAACTGAGAAGCTTTTTGATGTGGTTTATGATCGGCTTTGGGCTGCCACTCCCGACAACCGAGAGAATGAGCCGCACGTGGACGACATCGAACGTTCCGATGAAGTCTTCCGGAGGGTCAAGGAACAGGTCGGACAACGAGAATCCCAAATTCTGTGGTAGCCAGCTCTTGTGCGGGTACATGTCCGCCGAGATGTCAAATCCGTGTAGGCGGAGGTTTAGGCCGGCAACCTCGGGAGACTTGAGAAGATCGAATAGCCAAATACTTTTTCTCTCGTTAGCAGATATAAACTATAATAATACATATATAAAGTCAATTTGGTGACTACAAACCCTGTCCCAGTTGCCAGGTCTGCAATGCCCAATTCGTGCTTCTCTCCTTGGCCACTTGACGATCGCGTGGTTAGTAGGTAGTCCTGTATTCTGGGATGAACGAGAAACCCCTGAGCCCCTGTCCATAGATACTGCTGGAGATTAAGCCTAGAGCCGAGAAGAAGAAAATAAGAACAAAAAGTCAGCGCTTTTCAGTAGGAAGACTTCATGTTTGCTGAATACCTTGTCGTCGCAGTGTAGCCCCGCCCAAGATGATACCCATCTGGATTTTCCCCTCCGATTCCGTCAGGTCTAGTCTCAGTAACACCATTCATTTTGGTAGCCATCAATGGAGAAGTAGAAAACAATTTGTGCAAAAAAATTATAATAATACAAACTATTAAGAGTTGAACTATAATATCATGGAATTTAAGATATGAATCTGGCCGCGTTTTCTTTAATGGTATCCGTGGATACTTTTTATATTATAACCTGTCGAGGTGGGGAGTATGATGTTGCGGTTTCGATAGCATAGGGATGAATTGATTTATAGAAATACTCATAAGTGCGACTGAACGTTACGTCGTGTTATGTGATACCTGGCTGCAACCCGGCAGTTGGCATTAGTTACCTAAAGCCATTGGATGAAACATCACGTCGTATCAAGGGCTAGTGACATTGTGGTTTGTTTTCATTGGTCTGCTAGTTTCTTATAGATTCTTTACTGCGCCGCTTCTTAGACGCTTCGTATGCTATTATACATGTTTGGCTCCCTTTGACCAGTTCACTTTTACTTATCAACGCCACAGCATCATTCATGTTCGCGGTGACAATCTATGAACCCCTACCTTCCCGGGAGAGCAATGACTTTTCCTAGAGATGAGACTACGATCTGGTTATCACTTACATAAATTAGTATTACTGTCACTAAATGAGATCATTCTGTAGATGTCAAACAGAAGAAATCGGATATAAAGCAACGATGACGATATTAACTACATAGAAACCCCTCGCCTGTCTTCCTCAACTTTCCAGAAGAGGGGCCAAAGAAGAACACTAAATATGTGCATGATTAGACTCGGTATGGTAACCCGATCTCCCATAATACTAGCATAGCTCCTAAACATGTATGTCCTGCCAGTCGACGCATACCCTCAGTAACGAAAATACCCCTTTGCATCTACAAACAGACGCAAACACCAAATAACACTATCAACATCGAACCGATCACTGCTTCTTTGCCTTCTTATTAGCTTTGGCTTTCCTGATGATCTCCTCGAGTTCTTCGTTTGATACTTCTAGGGGCCCCAAGAAGTTGGCCGTACGGAATCGTCGAGGCTGGACTTTACCGGAGCTCTCGTCCACATCCTCCTCGCGAGGACGCTTCTTGCTGACTGTGGGAGCCCATGGCGCTTTCGCTGGTGGAACAGGTTCCTTCGCTGGTGGGGCCGGATCATCGTCTGCACTGTCGTCGGAACTACTGCTGGAACTACTCGGGTCTGGGGGATTTGCTCCTTGGTCTCCTTGGTCCTCAACTTTCTTTAGGCTCTTTTTTTGGCCCTTAAACGACTTTCCCAGTAGCTTGTCCTTCTCCGCCTGCTTCTTCTCCTTCTCCTTCTGCCTTTCGAACCACTCGTCCAACCACTCATCATAGCCTTCCTGCCAGGGCAGTGGACCATCTGGCGTCACATTAGATCTAAAACTCAATAGTGAAATCGAGCTATCTGTTCTGTCACTGCTACTGTCGTCTAGGTCGTCTGGGTCGTCTTTGCCTTGAGCTGGTGGGTTGCTAGTTGAAGGGGCACCGCCTTTGCCAGACTTGGTTGGATCTCCCTTTTCTTGTTTCTCTCCGGTTCCTTGATTCTTTTCCATGTTGCCTGACTTAGCGGGGATAGTAGACGCAGTTGTAGGGGAACCCGAACTTCCTGTCGTGAGTTTAGTTGATCCTTTACCAGTCGGCTGGGTGTTCTTCTGGGAAGATTTCTGTTGTTTTGTAGTGGATTTAGAACCCGAACTAGGATTTTTGCCTGTAAGGAAGTTAAGTAGTGCGGCACTCGGTAGTGGATGGGTGTTGCCTGTGCCAAAGACACCTTGAGAAGTGCCTCCTGAGGCGCCACCTGGAGCACCACCTCCGGCGCCACCGTCATTACCATTGTTTCCATTGCCACCGCTACCACCACCACTGCTACCACCACCGCTACCACCGCCGCTACCGGTACCGCCTCCTTGGTTAGTGCCTCCTTTACTAGCACCCCCTTTGCTAGCACCCCCTTTGCTAGTGGCTCCTTTGCTAGCACCTCCTTTACTAGTACCTCCTTGGTTACCACCTGCTCCACTGCCTCCACCGCTACTACCTCCGTTACCACTGCCCCCGCTACCACCACCTCCGCTACCATCTCCACCACCTCCTCCTCCGTTACCTCCATTACCACCATTACCACCACCTCCGTTACCACCACCACCGCTACCGCTGCCTCCGTTACCACCACCACCGCCGCCACCATCCCCTCCTCCTCCTCCACCGCTCCCACTGCCCCCACTACCACCACCACCGCTACCACCACCACCGCTACCACCACCACCGCTACTAATCCCTCCTCCTCCTCCTCCACCGCTACCACTGCCTCCGTTACCACCACCGCTACCACCACCACCGCTACCATCCCCTCCTCCTCCACCGCTACCATCTCCACCACCACCACCACCACCTCCTCCTCCTCCTCCTCCTCCTCCTCCTCCTCCTCCGCCGCCGCCGCCGCCACCTCCTCCACCACCGCCGTTGCCGCCGCTACCATTGTCAGGGGGAAAGCCAGTAGACTCAATGCATTGGAACCCATTCCATTTTCCTGGTACATTGGCAGCTTTCCCTTTACTGCTAGGCCGTATATCTCTAGAGTTATAATGCACCTTCGTGCCGATTTCTGGGCGAACGCCCTCTACGGCGATTCGAGCATAGTAGTTCAGATCAGCTATGCATTTTTGAGCAGCTCTCCCCTACCGAAAGTTAGTTACCATTCAGTTATTCTCTTCTCTTTTCCGGGACCCGCAAAAGCATGTCTAAAAACTCGGAAAGGGCGGAGTGAATATATAAGGGGAAAGAGGTAGAATAAACCTAGGCTTGATAAAGCAAGGGTTTAAGGAATAATGATTGGGATGGGGTATATCATAAAGACTTGTCGTACCTGCATCTCGCCTCTAATTTCATCTACGTTTAACCAGCCACGGTGGTTGGCCCAGAATGACTGCTGATGCCCTGTTTCTTGGGAAAAGAAATCGGTAACCCGGAGCATCTGTTCTTTGAGTATATTAAATACCCGGATCCCAGAGCCAAAGTCTTCAAGTTGTTCTGGTACCCATAAACGGATCTCTCTATCGTCGTGTAGTCTTAGATCTCCACGTCTTACTATCCGCCCAAGCCGTCTTATCACCCGATCCCTCAAGTTCCGTGCAGCCTGCTCTGGGCGTGGGTACACGACAGCCCAGTTGATTATTGTATTATACGAATCAGGGGGGATTGTATCCGGTACTTTGGGGTTCTTAGGGGCTTTCGCTTTGGCTGGGTTGATAATATTCTCCTTCCCAAGGTGTAGAATTACAGCCATCCAACAGCCTTCCTCCGCCTCTATGGGCCAAAGGAAATATTGGGATGACCGGATCTGTTGCAGCAAATCTGCGTATATGACTTTGCCATCGGCTTGTGTCTTCTTGCGAAGTTGAGGCTCTATATTATCAATGAAGGTTTGCCTGTTAGGTGGAAATAAACCATCTTCCCAGCCTGACTCTCCGCCAAGTCCAATGCGTTCCTGGACGGCTTCGGGCAGACATTCCCAAACGTGGAGAAGCGGTCGGGTCACTTCAAATCCACGTAAGACATTGCTGCGTGATATCTGAAGACTATTCAAGGCGTGTAGGTTGTCTGCTGTATCTTCGACATCTCTGTATCTTGATCTGGGATCCGTCGGGTCTTTTCTGGGCTCGAGCTCGGTTTTGGCCTTGACCTTGGCCACAATCTGACCATTACTTAAAACACTCGTTCGTGCCCAAATCGGAGTGTCCTGTGTGCCTATAGGTGTCTTGCTCGCCATCCTTGTGTGAAATATTGAGCGATACCGGGGTACGCTGTTCAAAAGATTTTAAATAAGTGCGAACGGACTCGACTATGAGTTTCTATTGCTTGACTTTGAGGGATCATATAATACATGTATTCTAACTCCCATGGTGTAATAACACGTAAATTAAGAATGCGGGTAGTCTTCCTTTGTATGGTTTAAGCGCCTTATTTAGAAACCCAACTGTCCGGAAACGGCCATGTGGATTCAATATGTCGAACAAAGATACTTAGTTCTATAGTAATATACCCGCTAGAAATACGATTTTACTTATCGAATAAGACCATGTAGATTATATATCATAATCAGAGCAATGCCAATTCAGTCTCGTGATGTTTTCAATCCTAGGTATCAAACGCAACGATACCGGATTACCATACAGGAAGGAGTATTTAATTATCGTGTCCACAAACAAAAAGCTAGATGCCAGCGATGTGTTGAGGTCATGTTCGCTTTCATTTAATGAAGAGTATTGATTCTATGCTATATCTCGACTATAAAGGATCTCGTCAGAGAATATCTAGATACGAGTAGCAATCGATTTATATGGTTCCATGCGCACTTTTCCTTGTACCGTATCCCATTTAATATTCAGATGGGAAAGATAATGACCACACAGATATTAATAAATGGTTACAAGGAATTAACATACTAATAAAGTAAAAATTTCGAGTTTTTGCTCGTATTGATGTTATTATACTCAATTCGGGATGTCCCGTTAGGACTTGAACATAACTTTAGCAGTTGACGCTTCTCATAAGATGATTTGGGACTATCTCTGATGGTTCCTTGTTTAGAAACAATGCAGTATTAAGCTGTCTGAAAGCAGCTGCGTGTCTGTCAATAAGTAATAAAACATATCCGCATCCGGTGTTATTTACCCTTGGATGTGTGTATACTCCAGAATATGCCATCGCACTTTCGACGCATGGATGTCTCAGACTTTTCAATGGGTGTCTCAGCAGACCACACATGTAGCTAGACCATTATTTCATAGCCTTAAAGGAGCGTAGAGGCGCACGTCATAGTATAGTTGGAAGGGGAAATGCGATTATATCATTTTTCTGCCTATGGAATCAATATCGGGCAATTACCACGAACTCTTCCGAGACGGTTTAACCTATGATAAAGACTTCCAGTGTAATTTTGAGCTTGAATTCGAATCAGACTAGATAGTATTTAGCTATGTATTAGACCGATGTGTAAATTGAGTAATGAATAATAGTTGTCGTCCAAGCGGTATTTACTATATTTTTACGACGCTTGCCCATTGAAAACCAGTTGAACCTTCCTGGTTCATTCCCTCCATAGGCATGGTTCGTTTTTAGGACATACATACTAAGTGATTTGCATTAGAAAGAAAAATGTACTAGAAATATAAGAGTCTACTCACTTCGCAGACTTGTACATCATCTATCAAGCCACGATCCTTTGGCCAATCATGTGGACATTCGACTGGAGTATCGCTGTATATTGCCTGCGTTCCCAACTTTAGTCCATATTCTATTTTAGTAGGAGCTTGGAGATGGATGTGGTCGTGAGAATGAAGGGATCTAAGGAAATATTAAGGGATGCACATAAACTCACAATACTAAGCGGGTAGCTTTTACTATACGCAAACCATCCAGGAGGTGTGAACTGTGCTGTGGCATTCGTAAGAAGACCCGCCGTTATAACAAGCATATGAGTTAAGTGCATTCTGAGAGTTGTGTCTCAATAACAATATTATATTCTAGAAGTTTGAAAAAAACATGGCGAAGAGTTGGACTTCATTGCACTCTCTCCGTGTCTTATAGAGAACGACCCCTGAACATGTGTGGGGCATACTTGACACTGAGAAAGGATTCTGGACAAAGTTCGCAATCCATCCTGACAGATGACTCCCGCGGGCTTTATATCCTTCCAAACAAGATATAAATGTTGTGACTGATGACGGGATGGGATCCTTCGGCAATTTAGTTCTATGGATTGAACTATTTAAAACTGGCAACGAGGCAGATTGTACAATGATAGCAAGATATGTGGATCTCAAGCCGTCTACGATCCGTCCTTAGAGCTTGCTATGGATTTTTGGGATTCTAGGAAAGGTATGTCATTTCTATATTATTATTTATTTGCACTACGTACATCACAAAACAATTGTACTAAAAAATTAATTATATAACTATTGCTCAGGGACGTATTGCAAAATGTATCAATGATAGGCTCATTTAGTCTTTATCACCTCAAACGTTTCCCCACACAGCTAACGTATTATTCTCCTAGGATAGGATAATACTGTAATAATTATCGGGTAGTTTAGGTAAATAAAATGTTCCCAAAGAATAGGAATAAAGGCTGTCTAATAACACATTTCCTACCATAATTTTGGCTATCCCTTTACATGTTCGGTTGCCAATATGAGTATGTTATGTTACAGCGACTCTAGCAAGCACTTGGGTAATCACGATGTTATTTTGCAGCGGACTAGAACGGGTTATAAACTACTCCCGGCATCACTACTTATATGCCGTACAGACTCTTTATTCCCTTGCAAGGAATGTAATACCTTGCATTCCATTATTTTCTTCTATAAGCGTTGTGAATGTATATAACTTGTTCTAGAAGCATATATGAATTATTAGTTCCCCTTTTTGGGTTTCATCATCTTTTTCCTTTTCTCTTCCACACACACACACATACACACGCATATAGCACAATATACCATCGTGCCCAGTGCCCAGTGTGTGTCCTAAGGGGTCATCCCCCACATGAATAATAGGTATAAAAATAAGGTGTGGTGGTTATCATCACGGATGGAGAACAAACGGTGGATTGATCTGAATATTTCACGTATCAGACCTTAAGACCCTAACGTAGGAGTCGAGGCGTGCAGGCCCAGCGAATATAGAGCCGTATGCACCATTTGTGTAAGGACAATGAAGGTGTTGCTACCGTTATACCATATGTGTGTCAATGTCCTATGGATGGAAGTAGTGGCAGTAGTAGCAGCAGCAGCAGTAGCTGATATCGGCCTCATCCCCCGCACCACAGCAACGTGACTACATAGGTCAATAGCAAGTGTTTCGTGATTTCGTTACAGTTTCTAGCATCATTATTCATATATTTGGCTGTGATATAGCTTCGAGATAAAGAAAGGCACAGAATGCTGTGTATGTGTGGAGCGCTAAGTACTCCTAAGCACGCACACAGGCCTTCAATAAGCACGACCTAGATAAAGTAGCAGTCTATTCTCAGTGTATGCCAAAGCTATAGTAGTGTGTATAAGAGAAGAAATAATGATGAAGCCAACAAGTGGATGAAATCTAATACATACGAGGCCCTGATGAGTCAGCAATGACGTAATAGTATACTTGGGCATATATGTGCATATGCATGTTTATTGATATGGTATGCAAAGAAGTTCCCAGCTTAAAGACAATAAAGCAAACAGATTCTCATAGAATGTATTTGATATTTGAAAGTGTTGGAAATTTTATCGGCAATAATACTTTTGTAGTATTCATATCTCCTGAATGCGGTGTAGGATCAATATATGTAAGGAGGTGTAAGACCTGCGCGATAGGAGTCTGCTAAAGGGTTAAAACAATAGAATATAATTAATAGGGGGTGCAAAATGAAAAAAATGGAATGTGCAAAATAAATTTATTGAATGCCAATCTTGAATGATATGCAAAATCAAATTATACCAAAGCAAACTAAGTGATGATAGTAGGTGGGGTTGGTCACGATGGGAAATAAAAAGGGGGCGAGGAGGTACCTTTGTATCAAGATGTTTGGGAAAAGAAATAAAATAATACTAAAATTCTACTTGCAATGTGTGGGAGTCATAGCATATAATTTATTATGCAGAGATAAAAGAGTGGATGGTGACGAGTGTAGATGCACTTATACTGTAGGCAATACCGTAGGGGAAGGGGGTTGGGAAGGTAGGCGATAGTATCGCAGAGTGAACAAACACCATACACCATCAACGATATCACGTAGACGAGGTGGTAATAGTGGCATTTGAAGGGACCTTCAAGGAAGAGAGGGGTCTAAGGATGGTGGCGGCTTGCCAGTGCCAGAGTGAATGAGCGACTACCCGGGTGACGAAGATACGTACCTCCTCTCAGGCTTCGCTTCACATGATACCCTTCCCTACCTCTATGGAAAGGCCGTAGAAATTCCGGGACTGTAAGATGCCTTATAACCCCTAATAGGTAGATTCCTCCCAGCTGGAATTAGAAAGCTCTACCGGAGGTGAGCCCCAAGATGGTAGAGTGGACTAGTGACTCGACAGCTAGATAAAATCCAAAGGGGTTTTTCGGCCGGCAGTGGTTAAGAAGTCACCCTCCGGAACTTTTTTTGCTGCAAAACTTTCTACAAAGGTCGCGGGTTCAACTCTCTCTTTTTCTCCCTTTTTTTCCTTTTTGCTTTTTGATATCGTTTCTTCTAAATCGTCCCCTTTACCTCCCTGCCTCCTATCCCCTTTTCCCCTACCCATTCTACCTTACCGCACCCTGCTTTATCACTCTCCTCTTGCCAACACCTATTTAAACATGTTGATACCTTCTTATCTTTCTCATTTTTGGAATATGCCTAGATACATTATCCTTAAAATATACTTGCACAGCTGATTCACAATATTTTCTCTCATGACCACTACATCCATTTTCGCTATGACAGCCCATCATCAACAACACCTACATTTGAATTGGCCACCAAAGCAATTTACATAATTAGGTTAACATAGCATGTATATTTAGTACATAACTTTCTCTGTATATTTAATGGTCGTGTGGAAATAGTTATATGAAATAAATTGTCCTAATGCACACATAAAATGCTAAAATGATATATTTGCCGCGGTAGGAATTATGGAGAAATATAATTCTACAGATTATACTAGTACCAATAACCTCTGTTAGAAATATCTACATGCTCAAAGGATAGGCGAGACCCCTTTACGTTTAGTTTATAGTAGGCAATAGGCCATCATCCCTCAGTGCCTGCGGCCCTTGGTGGATCATGTCTCATATCTATGATATTCCCCATTTCCGTCCAAAGGCTTTCTTAAATGCTATACGGAGTATCATATCCATAGTCAAGTGCTCAATTTGCTCTATCGGGAAAATTTAGGCCAAATAAATTTTAACACGTCGTAAAAACTAGGAAAGGTAGTGGTGATACTTCAGTGAAATCATCGGTACGAGCGAAGAGAAAACTACTAATATACATATATCCCTGATGCGCCTCCGAAAAGTCATATGTCCGTCGAAAGTGGTATCCTATCCATGAAGGAATCAACTACCGACGACGCCTCCTCGATACGGATCCAGATGCACTCACACATCGTTCTAGTGGGTTTTTAAAATTCCACCACCAGGTATTGGAGAGATGACTAGTCGAGAGAAATGATGAAAAGAAAGGAGAGGAAACAGTTCATTCGTCCTTTACCGATACCCCAGATCCAGATGACCGTTCAATAGGACTATCCGAGGCTTCTTCTTATAGGAGATACCCTTACTCCATATTCCCTTGCCTGTCCACTCATCGGTCATGATATTCGGTTCCTAATTCTTGAACTTTGGAATCAGAATGCTAGTGTCGAATAGGTTCGGCTTCTCGACGTCCCCTTCATCGCGGCTTTGGGTTTTACTCGGACCAGCTTTGGGGTACGGGTCGACTTCCCAAGGTGGTGGAGATTGCCTCGGCGTGAAACGCCTTCTCTTGTCGGGATTGTACCATCGGCTAGACTTGGGCTTAGGGGAGGTCGGAGTAGGCGTCGTCGCATCTCTGTGCCTGCTGGGAAATGATCGGTGTTGCTCTCCCGTGGCATCGCTACGAAGGACCGACTGAGTCGGCTGGATCGGCTGCTTGATGCCTTCACCGGCAGGGCCCAGCCCCTGATCAGAATCCCATCCAAAAGATTTCAGGACCCTGTGACCGTACGGATAGGTTTTCTTCAGGTCTTGATTGGCATTACTGATGGGCTATAGAATAAATTATATAAGTATAATGATAGGTCAGACTTTTGCAGATCGAGAAACACGTACTTTATGTCGCTGGTCATTATTCATGGCTTTCTCATCAGCTTCCTTAGCTGTGTCACGACCCGTAGGAACCACGCCAGCCTCGCCCAACGAGGAGATTAACTCTCCTTCCTCAGGGTAGGCTTGAGGATCTGGCTCTAATCTGGCTTCCTTCGTCGGAGTTTCGCATTCTGAGTGCTCATCATCAAGACCGAAGTCTTGCCAGTTACGCATGTCATTTTCCAAGCCACGAAGCATACTGCAGGTGAACATTGCGGGCGAAGAAGGCACAGGTTTCTGTTCCGAAAGTTCTTCAATCAACTTCGTGATTACGCGGGATTGTAGGTCGGAAAGAGAAGACCGGGACTCCAAAAATGCGGCAACCTATAATACATCGAGTATGGCAGGATTCATATTAGGATAATACATACCGACGATAGCACTCTATGTGCTAAGGCTGTTTCATCAGCGAGGGTGGTAATGTCCGAGAAGTACTTTCGGACGAAGTCTTGGTCCTTCCGTTCGACCTTGGACAAGGCCAGGAGATCGTCCACCAACTTGGTATGAAGTTGCGGCATGGTAACAAACACTGTCTATATCGCGAAAGAGGACAGTTAGTAATGGAAATCTCAAACTTCAATAATAGAGGGAAGAAGTAAAGTAACGAAATACTACACTGGAGATGATTGTACTATGGCCGTTTTGGAAGGGTCGAATGGGAAATATGGTACGGAGAAGAGAATGTGGATGAAGATAATATGTAGCAGGTAGGTGCATACTCAAGCGAAGGGTAAAAAATGATGGGTCAAGCGCAGCGTGCTAGATGACTGAGGTGCATATATTAGAAGTGAAATAAAAATCGTACCTTGCAGCTCAAAATGGTCTCAACAGTGATGTGTTTACGGACCCTCTCCACCTCAAGGCGTATGGTGCTGATCAATCCGGAGTAGAGAATTGAATGCTGTAGGAATTATGCAGTAGCTTCAAGCCTTAGGTGCTATGTCAAAGATGGTGATGTCAGTATTGGGGGAGGGGAGTTCTGAAAAGTCAATAGTATGGAAAGAAAAAAGGAAAGAAAAGAAAAGAAAAACGTTCCATCACCTAGTATCTAAAGGGGTAGGAAGCAGAGTACTTGGGGCAGAGTATCTCAGTGTCATGGGAGGGTTTTGTTTGGGGCAGGAGGGATGGGTGGTGTACAAAAGTAATGTACTTCTCAGACATGACAGATCATAGGGTATATAGAGCAAAGAGTACTTCTGGTTGAAAGTAACAGCCTCGTTGGTACCTCTAGTTCTAGTTTCCCACACAGCAAAATCGACATCACCTAGGGTCCTTGCTTGCCCAATCGTGACAATACTTGTGGCAGGAAATGCAGATTAGGTAACTGATTTTTGAAGTAATCTAAACTGTATGACTTTTCTAATCGTGGACTAGAATAAGGGGAAGACCAAAGGAAGATAAATAATAACTCACTTGAAGCACCAATAAAAATGTGTACATGATTATCCTCGAGGGGAGCGGAAGTAATTTTGTTCACAGTTGTATGAGTGTATTCCAAAGGATGTACTGTGATGAAAAGGGTGCACAGGGCAAAGAGCAGTAGACATATAAAAATGCTCCTCAAAGAACCACTAGTACTAGGCAAATCAGGGCCGTTGGTGTTATGGTTTGGTACAGGAAAAATAGCCAGGTGTGATGTGGTAAACAAGGAACAGCTGTAGAAGGACTCTGCAGGCTTGTGAGGTTTGTATAGCTAGCAGAAAACTACAAGGTACTTGTGAATCGACGATGACTTCTCGGGCTGCTGTTTTGTCGACAGGTTGAATAGAAGTTCAGACCCGTCACTAGGACCATGCAAGTAAGAAGTCTCTTCTACATTGTTGATGTCCGCAGGGTTAGTCAGTTGAAGCCATGAAATATTATCTTATGAGTTTATACAGGTATGAACAGAGATAGTGGTTGAAGAGGAGACCGATCAGATGCTAAATCTCAGTTTTGGATTTCAGAGCTCATGGCATATACAGATTGTAGGAAGGCTGTCAGACTGGTATGTATCAGAGAGAAAGGGTTAGGGGACTAGGGTACATATATATATATATATACCTATATATCTGACCTAGGAGAGGAATATATGAAGTTGATTAATCTCAAAAAATGAAGAAGCAATTTGACTATTGGGAAACTTAGGCAGTTTCTTATGTATTATAGGTAATTAAAGAGTAATCATATTCTGTACTGCTCTTTTAAATTCTTATTGATCCAGTTCTTTGAATTAACTAACCATATATAAAGATCCCCGGTGTATTGTGTTTGATACTACTTCATAACCCCCTATTTCATGCTGAATCTTAAATATACTTACATATGTTTTGACGCGAAAAATGACCAGCGGCCTTTATTCTGGAGATGAAGCTAAAAGCTGTTTTGATAACATGCAACTGGATATAGACAGAAGTACTACTAGTTGAAATAATATATACTTGTTTTCTTTAGGTACAAAAGGGTAGACAAACTAAAACTTCGAAGGGGCGAGCGGAAACAAAAGATAGGACGGCATAGATAGAAGGGCGGATCACCTTAGTTTGAGCTAGCTGATAATCTAAAGTCTTCCTAGGTAAAAAGCAATACACTTCAGATATACCAACCTAAGCTACCTTATTACCCTTACCCTCCCAGCAGACCGGGAAAATCTGACATGGCTGCTACAATGATCACGACAGGTCTAAATAGGTAGGTTCCCCCTATCCTAGTCATTAATCCGGAACGAGCCCCAGGGTCAGACGCAAGCAGGGTATGATTATGTTGATGATGTATTAATGGACATGATACCCAGCGATGATTCCTGTCAGACTTATTGACCCCGCAAAAGTCCTTCACTGCCTATTTGTCCATTCCTACTCAACTCCCTCTACCCACCCTTGGTCTCCAAAAAGACAATCATAATTAATGTAAGCCGGAAATTGTTGTTCTGACAATCTACCCAAATTCTCTACGCAAACCCCTTAAGTACAATGAGCATCCTTACTAGATGCTGTCCCTGATGAAAGCAAGGAATTTATAAATAACTTTGCGTCAACATGCTATATGTCATGTTATGTTTTATGTATGCACGCTACAGTCCACGTGCTAATACCAATTTGCAGCTGAGGGAGCGAGAAGGGCTGCACTAATCCGACCAAATACCTAGAAAAAGAAGGAAGATCTAGGTTTTCGGGGCTTGTCATATTCATTCATCGGTTAGCCTGTTTCCCTTCTGCTCTATTAGAGTGAAAAGGAAAGGGTGACCTTTCCTCATCATCACTTATATACTTACCTCCTTTTACGCCTCAACCATCTAAGGTATAGGAGCGAGTAGTGACGCCCAGCAAGCAGCCTGACAGGTACCATAGGCTGTGTTGCATGCGGCGATGGTAGCCGGAGCTGTGGCACCCAACGTAGCACCCCAGGTGGCCCCACCCGCGGCATAGCACGCCATAACCACGGTTGAGCAGCCGGCTTGGCAGATTCCGTACGCAGCGGGGCCGGCGCTAACCGTGGAGGCGAAGACGGCGGCGACGACCGGGATAGCTGTATAGACCTTCATGATGGAAATACTAGAGGGGTAGTTGTTGAAAGATGGATAGATAGATGGATAGTCTGATAAGTAGCGTAGGTGTATGAATATGATGTAGGTAAACCTATATGGTTGATCACTCTTTATCGGGTGTTGATGATATCAGCAGAGATAGAGATGGGGCTGGGGAGGGAAGAGGGTGAGGGGAGATAGTGAAGGGTGCAGCAGCTTTTATGGTCGACTCATTGCTTTAAGTTGCTTCGAACTGCTTCGTAGGAGTTCGGTTTCACCAAGGCTGGCCGCGTCGTTGGCTGTCCAACCAACGCGTGATCCCGATATCATTAGGCAGGCTCTGAGGACCAGTCACCAATAGGCAGAAAGGTGGTCTTCGGGGCAGCCAACGGACTGGGGCAGGAAGCCTGTTGGCTTGGAGATATGTAATGTAGGTTGAGCGGCCATATTTGGCGACCCGTGTCATTCAAGGAGGAGCTGAGGGGAGGGGCAAGGTGGGGAGAGAGGGAGGGAAGAGGAGAGAGCCAAATATGATACATCAGGAATCGTCTTATAGTACAGATTAGGTGGGGTTCTGGATCAACTCCCATTAGTAGGACGCGAAGAGTAAGTAGGTAAGAATGCAGAATGCAGCAACAAGTTGGGCAAAAACGAAGGAAGCAATCGGCAATAGCCAGCGAAAGTAACTATTACCAGAATAATAAATAGATACCAACATAAAAGGGAACCCATATTCTCCTGGATCAAAGACCCAGAGTTAAAACATAAGGCTCAATCTGATGAAATATATTGCTATTATTCGTAGCTTCATATTGACCCCGTAACAGGTGTTCACGATGTGCATCAACCTGGCACCAACAACACCAACACTATCTATGGGATGCAATTACTCAGAATTACAAGACCTCTAGGGTTGTTCTAATAGAGTTGTTCTAACCCAAGGCATCAACTTACTTTATGGGAAACTTTAGGTGACTGACAGAACCTGATCGAGTAGGTATTCGAAAACCTAGAGTTGGCTAGAAACAACCTGAGCATGAATGAACAGAAGGTAAGGAAGTGTAAAAACTCAAAGACGCTCAATATAGAAGTTTCAACGCCCCAGAGCTCCATACCACCTCTGGGTCATATCGTAAAAGTGCTCACAAACAGGATTATATAAAAAGTAATTATTTTTTTTCTTTTCACCGTTCGGATCTCACTCTCTCGACATCATATCATCTCTTCCCCATACCTGCATCGACATCCATTATCATTATCGCAAACGGCTCGACAAACAGTCAACAACCGCAGCAATGCATCGACTCCCGAGACTCTCCCAAACCATCCAGTCGCCTATTGTTCAAAGCGCAAAATCGAGATCGTGTGCGACCGGCAGCCAATTGCGCGCTCGCAATTTCTCCTGGGCACCAAGCCCCGCACCCGTCTTGCAAACGACATTCAGGAAGAACCCCTACTACTCCCAAGAGGGAACCGCCACGGGTCGACCCCTGCGCAACATCCCTATCGTGGCACCAGATGTTCCCACCAATAACGATATGCCGGGCGCGTGCATGAAAGGCCGAGGCACCAGTCGCTACGCACGGGCGCTCGACGGCAAGCTGCGCTCGATGGAGATCGATGAAAGCCTGCGCTACTTGCAGTCGGAGCTCGGGGCGCTGATGGTGAGGTACCATAAGAGCAGGGCAATGCAAAGGAGGCACGTGGGGTTCGAGGAGGATCTCCTCGCCGTAGAAAAGGTGATCATGGGCCGACAGCAGCTACTGACGGCGCGCATCTCCAAGCTTGAAGCGCGCAAGGACGGGCGGCACGGTGCGTCCACAGAGAAAACCGGAGGGTTTTGGTCTAGGTGGGGTAAGACCCGGCCGAGGATCAAGAGCACGTCGGTTCGTAACTTTGTCTTATAGATGGGGGGAGGATCTCCAATATCTATATCAGTATAAGCAAGTTCTAGGGGGGTACTTTTCGACTAGGCCATATATAGTCTTGAACTCCTGTAACGCCACGCAATGCAAAAAGAAAAAAAAAAAGAAAAAAAGACAGTTGCCCTTTATTAAAATGCAATCCTTCTCTTCCGTCCTGTGTATTTGGATGATGCTTTGACGACCTTTCCTTGCCTCTCCATCTGCTCCTTTTTCCTGAGAATCCATGCTTTGCTACCCTTCTTGATCTCGCCCTTGCCGGCCTTGGCTTTACCGTGCCCCCTCGAATCTATAACATCGACACCGTCCATGCCCTTCACCACCCCGGTGATGTCACCTCCGCTGGCACCAGTCGCACCGCCGCCCACCGTAAGTACAAGGTAGACCTTGACGTTCTTGGTGTCCGGATCATCCTCCAGCAGACCGGCACCGAACCCGGCTTTCACAGCGGCGCCGGTGATCATCTTCTTCTGCTCGTCGTTCTTGGGGTAGAACTGGCACACGGCGCGGCCGCCGCGCTTCAAGCTCGCATACAGGCCGTTGAAGAACCGCGACAGCCGCCCCATGGGCGAGAGCTCGGTGCTCTCGGCGTTGCAGAGCCACTGGATCGCGCTGATGCTGACCGCCGCGTCGAAGGTTCCCGCCCGGAAAGGCACGCCCTGGCCGATGTCGGCGAGCAGTAGATCGCCCTCCACGTCCCGCTGTAGGGCTACGTCGAGCATGGAAGCGGATATATCCATCCCTATCCATACGTGCGGTCCGCCCTCGTCTGGCGGTACGGCGGAGAGGATCTCCCCTGACAGTCCGCTTCCACAGCCCACATCGAGGATTAGTGACGGCGAGTCCAAGTCTAGTAATTCGAGCGCACGGTTGGTCATGGACGCCTGGATGTTCTGTATACGTGAGGATGTCGTGTATTTGCGCGCTTCGGTGTCATTGTAGTGAATGTCGGCGGACCTGAAATTCGTGTTAGTCCTGTACTGCGACAGGATGGTGGGGGGTTGTATGGAGGGGCTATTACAGTGTGTCCTCGGGGCGTGACATGATGGCAATTCGACTGAATGGAATTTATGACGTAAAGACTACTACTTTATCAGGTTCGATTATTTGTCGCTTAAGTACGCGCAGTTGTTGAAATGAGAGGATTGGAGTCGTTTTCCCTGTGACAGGATGAAAATGTGTAAGTCTAGAGAGTAGAGAGAGTCAAGCAGCATTCGCTGTGATCGCAATCTAAACTTTTCTGTGGAGAAATACTATGAATTGCGCTTATCTTGATTGCTTATCTTGGATAACCGGCAAAGCCTCGGCATAGGTGATACCATAGACCCACACCTCGCGAACACCCCCACCTCGCGAGCACGCGAAATGAGCTAAAATACTAATGCAAAATGTAGCAGTATAGGGTAGTATTATAAGTATGTAAAAAGATAAAAAGGTATAACATTAAATGTGCAGCGTAGCTGCATATTAAATGTTGCTATTTTTTTATTTTATTTACTAATGTTAATATTAATTTTTATTTTATTTTATTTATATAAAGTGCTATGCACTTTTTAATATATAATAATTGCATTAAATGCCAGTTATAATAAAAAACTTTAATGCTTTTATTAAACATTATTTTAAACTTTTTTAAGCTTTTTTCGTAGTTTTTTTTGCAGCTATTTATTTTTAGCTAATAAACTTTTATTTTAATTTTTTTTAAGAAGTCGACTGCAACTTTTTTTTAACTTAAACACTTCTTTTTTTTATAGTAATATAAGTTTTTTTTTTAATTAACGCTTTTAATATTTTTTTACTAGTTTTTTAACATTTTTTAATTGCTATTTTAACTTTTATTAATTATTTTTATAACTATAGCTTTTTTATTTTATTAAATATTTGAAATTTTTTTAACTTACTTAATGCTTTATAATAGTTTTAATTTTAAAAAATTTTCTTGCTTTTTTAAAATTTTCTTAATTGTTTTTAATTAGTTTAAAAAATAATACTATTTAGTAAAAAAAATTTTTTTTATTAAGTTTTTTAAATAGTTAAGTAATTAAAACTACTAAGTAAATTTTTATAGTTTTAAGCAATTTTAATTTATATGCTAATTATTTTATTTTTTTTTTAATTTTTTATAAACTTGCGCGTTATTAAGAAAATTTTTAAATTAGCTTTTTAAATAAATAATATTTTTAATATAATTTTAAATAAACTTAATTTTTTTTATTAAATTTAACTAAACGGTGTTTTTAATTATAAATTTGCTTAGCTTTAATAATAATAAAGTTTATTGCTAATTTTACATTTTTATATAAATATTTTTTTAAGTATTATATTTTTTTAAATAGTTAAAATTTTATATTATTTTTAATTAAAACGTT
>MU394072.1:576910-610879 GCA_022578605.1 Camillea tinctor | reverse complement strand
CCCCCCCCCCCCCCCCCCCCCCCCCCCCCCCCCCCCCCCCCCCCCCCCCCCCCCCCCCCCCCCCGCCCCCCCCCCCCCCCCCCCCCCCCCCCCCGCCCCCTAAATGACTCCCATAATTACTTACTAGACACGTTGAGAGTCTGGCCCGGCGCGCACTGAACCCACGTCCCTGAGTCAATGCCTTTAACTACGGGGAGCTGTGGAGGAGGCGCTGCTATCTGGCTTAACGCCAATGCCGCAAACGAGAGACTAGTTGCCAGCCGATAGGTCTTCATGTTGTTGGCTTTTTCAGAACAAATGGGGGAGATAGGGAGTGGCAAGAACTCGACTTTTTAGATAAAGCTAATTGAGGAGTATATATATACAAATATCAGTTCCTCGGTCCCGTAGAATATAGCATTGGCATGCATTCCACCCCAGTATACAACCTTCACATCCATGCATTGCTACTGTCCAGGTCGGCTAAGTGGCCACTTAACTTTTCATAGGTGGCTCCTAGAACATCAAAAAAACAGAGCAGCGTCGCCTCGCCTTTCCTTTTCAGCAGTTAATACAAATCTAGTGAGTATACGGCCGAGTAGCTGCATATCATTTACTATAGAGGGCAGCCGCCTTAGACCGATCGTCTGGGTCTCGCCTTGGGGATCGAACACCCGCAGGCATCACCTTTTAGTCAACATCAGGTACAATAACAGGGGAGGGGGAGGCAAAAAGCTTAGTTGGCTACAGGCTCAATGCTTGTGTCTAACCTTCCGTTTTGGTTACTCTCTACGCGGACCTGGGGTCGGATCCTTCGGCGTAGGGCCGATGTGCTTCACGTGAAGGAAGGTAGAAAGCGTTCGGTTTATTAAGTACACTAGCAGAATTCATGTTCATGATTAATATACTTACGATATCCATTCCATGCTCGCTTCACTAGTGAAGGACAATAGATAATCTTTATGTAGACGTAGACTAGTCAGGCATACAAGCTATTCACGGTGCACCAAGTGACGGATAATTTGAGATCAGCACGGTGTGCCCATAAGAGAGATTGTTTAAATCCTTCCGGGATGCCTACCTTGTACTTATTACGACTCACTGGTATAAACATTCTGAACTGAGTATAGTTGTGAGTAAATACTGAGTCTTGTCCGAGTGCGTATAGACATGGCCTGGTATACCATTAAATAGGGGCACTGAAAAATTACCATTTATCTCAGAAAATGGGGGAAAGGAAAAGACAAATGCTGCTGCTTTGCTTCCTATATCTCACATTTATTTCAACATACGCACTCACTTACTAGAGACTTGGCTAGAACATGAAATACCAAAAATTCATCATGGCACCCTTCCAATTACCATACCTTTAATATTACTAGTATACACCCAAAACAAAGAGACATCTTAAATTGGCGTTTCCATACCCTATTCGCTGAACGGGCTTGCAAGCCATCGTCTACTTACTTACTTCACTCGATAAATCTGAGTTGTATCTATCAAGCGTCTAGTAAAACAATGCATATTCTTACGGTAGATATAAAGAAGACTGACAGTGCTTTATCGTTCATCCAGGTCCGTCTCCGTGTCCTGTCCCATTTATTTATGCTTGATGACCTAGGTATGCTTACCCCCTTTCACCTATAAATAATCTATCTGGTCCGCCTTATAGTCTAACCAGGCTAACATTGAGCACGCCCTCCGCCTTCTCCAACCCATCCAGAACCTCTCTCGTGACCTCGCCCTCCACGCCGAGAATCATGAGCGCCTCGTTATCCCCCGCACCGCTGACACTGGCACTATCATTATTAGTATTACCCGCGCCCACGCCCGCGACCGCGGAATCCATCCTCGTCAGCTCGAGGCCCTCATCCTCGCCCCCTTTGCCCTCCAGCCCCCTACTCCCCACGTCCAAGCTCGCCACCTGCATGAACGAGATATTGATCCCGTACCGCCCGAGCACCATGCCCACGCCGCCGATCTTCCCGGGCTCGTCGTAGTTGTGCAGGATGAGCAGCGTGCCCTCGGGCGTGAAGCTCGCCGTGAACCGGTCGAGCTTGGAGATGTATATGTTCTCGCCAGCCGCGTAGCCCTCGATGACCTGGCCCCCGGCCTTCCCCGCGCGCAGCGTGACCTGGCTCGCGAACGCGCTCCCCTCCGCGCCGTGGACCCTTACCTCGCTGATCACGAAGCCCTTCTCCTCCGCGACCTTCGCCGCGTTGACCATATTGACGTCCCTGCCGCCGCGGTCCGACACGGGGCCCACGAGCCCGCGCACCAGGGCCGCGAGCAGGGGCCGCGTGTTGCCCGCGCTGGCTAGGTCGCCGCGGTACGCGAGCTCGAAGGTGCGCCCGCCCAGACGGCCCTTGCTGCTGCTGCTGCTCCCGCGCGGACCGTTGACGTAGTGCTGCGTGTACAGCGCGCCCATGCGCTCGACCAGGCGCGCGTACGGCTGCAGGCGGCGGTGCTCCTCCGCGGGGATGAGCGGCGCGTTGACGGCGGAGGTGGGGGGCTCGCCGCGCAGCACGGCGCGCACCTGCGTGCACGCGTCGAGGCTGACGTTCTCCTGCGCCTCGACGGTGCTGGCGCCCAGGTGCGGGGTGGCCACAACTTTAGGGTGGCGGAGCAGGCGAGCCGCAGAATCGTCATCTTGTTGCGAAAGTGCTGGGGGCGGCTCCTGCGTGTACACGTCGAGCCCGGCGCCGGCGATCCAGCCCTCGTCCAGGGCCTTGAGTAGCGCTTTTTCGTTGTACACGCCCCCGCGGGCGACGTTGAGCACGCGGGCGGTGGGCTTCATCGTGCGGAACTCGGCTTTGCCGAGGAGGTCGAGGGTGCTAGCGAGCAGGGGGGTGTGGATGGTGAGGAAATCGACGTTGGGCAGCAGGTCGGCGAGGGCGGGCACGAGCTCGACGCCCTCCTGGCGGGCGCGGTCGGGGCTCGCGTAGGGGTCGACGGCGAGGACGCGCATTCCCAGGCCGGCGGCGCAGATGCGCGCCACCTTCATGCCGACCTTGCCGAGGCCGATGATGCCGAGGGTCTTGCGGCCGACTTCGACGCCGACAAGGCTGCTGCGCTCCCAACGCCCTTCCTTAGATCCACGGTCTGCACGCCCGATGTTGCGCGCCGTCGCGAGCAGCAGTGCTACCGTGTGCTCGGCCGCCGCGACGATGTTGCCTGAGGGTGAGTTCACCACTACTATTCCTTGCGCCGTAGCGGCGTCCACGTCGATGTTGTCGACGCCGACACCCGCCCGAGCGACCACACGGAGATTCCGGGCTGCTGCTAGCACGGCTGCAGTGACCTTGGTCTCGGACCGGACAATGAGTCCATGGTACGCGGGGATCTCCTCGATGAGCTGCTCAGGAGTCAGACCGGGGCGGAACTCGACCTCGAAGTCTGCTGTAAGTAGAGCAAGGCCATCCGGGGACACTTTTTCAGGGACTAGAATCCGTGGTCGAGATAGTGGTGTACTCGTTCTAGTTGTCTGGACACCAGCAGACACGACACCTGAAGCCATTGTGATATTGTTAATATGTTAAGGGAGGATATTGAAGGGGCGAGATGAAGTGGATGTTAAGGCACATAAGTTCCTGTGAATTCTGCGTGTTTTCATCAACTTGGCATACTCTCGGATATCAGAAGATATATGATGGAAGATGTATGAAGGTAACTTCACTAGTTGAAATCTGTATCTAGTCAACATGTGTGTCTTATACCTACCAGCTTTCTCCGCACTCCGCACCGTTAGGCTACGTACGGTGCGTTCGCGCCTCTACTACAGGCTCGTAAACGAGAGCCATATGGGTTACTTGATAAGATCGTGCCACGAGGAGGGTACTGTGGAAAAGCCTAGACGGAAGCAATGAAGATCCATTGAGCAGCCAATAATTGCAGTTCTTGATCCCTTGATGGGAAATAGTCAGGCAGGGGAGGCGCACGCCACGCCACGTTGCCTTGCCAGTCAGGCCGGACGGTCCGCATATGCAAGCAGGAAGGTCATATGAGACGTGAGGGAGTACCCGGCCCCGGCTTCAGTCCTGCAGCGGGCTCGCTAAATGCCACCCCGAGCTACTTGATAATTGAGCGAGTTTCACAAGTTGATCAATAACCTCCACAGGAAATATGCGGGCGCCGATCCAATTGGTGAATTCGTGCAGAGGCAAAAAGCGCCTTATATGTTGGAACTTCTTGAGGAAACCCCGCCAACAACGCGTCCTTTGTGAATATCAATGATTCGGGAGGCTCACAAAGGAAGAAAGTCCCTGGGTGCCAAGAGTGGTCGAACCCCTCATTCTGCTCCCCGCGTTTGTCAATGGACTTATATGCATGCTTACCGTGTTTAGACCATCGTATTACGTAGGACTATTTGTCTCGCGCACTTCCACCTGATGTTGGGTAGCGTGGGTTACGGGACTGTCCAACAACCGGCTAAGCTCTGCAGGGCGGATAGAATAGGGGTGGGGGGACAAGACGGAGAAACCTACCACATTATCACAGGCAATTCACTGTTGTTGTGAGCCAAGCAGTCGCTGTTTAGGGTTAAAATCTATATGGTACCATGTGAAATAAGTCAGCAGTCAAGAGAATCGTCTTGTTTTTGCCTCTTTTTTGTTCTCTGTGCTTCGGTTATACGAGCTTCTTGCTTTTACTCCTTATATCTTAAAAGTTCTCCTTGCCAGCAAAGCGCTCATTCTGTACAATTTCAACCCAATAACCATCGGGGTCAAGAAGGAAAGCGACATTCCTCATACGCCCATCAGTGAGTCTCTTTTTCCAATTGCAGTTCATAGTCTCGAATCGTGAACACGCAGCATCGAGATTGTCAACGGAAACACCTGTATAAATTAGTACGAACTCCTATCTTCCAAAGGATCGAATATTATAGACAAGGTTCGGGAATCTTCCTAGTCATAAATCGAGGCTGGTGATTCAAATTGGCACTTACAGATGTGACCGAAACCCTGGGGCTCTGAGTTTCCGTCGTGGTACTTGAAGTTTTCATCTTTCTCGGTGCCATAATTCCATGTAAGCTCGAGCAAGCCCTCATAGTCAGCCGTAAAACCACCCTCAGGCATTCCCTTAGAGCCCGGGTAGCCAAGGAAATACAAGTTGAACTTTGCGGCAGACTGCTCTACAGTGCGGAAAAGAGTCATTCCCAACACTTCCTGGTAGAATTTGAGCGACTTCTCAGCGTCCTTAACCCGGATCATGGTGTGGTTCTGTACCGTTGTACAACATAGTCAGTCGGCGTCTGAGGAATAACCAGAGGATTTAACTAGGCCATGCAGGAGTAGCACATACCATTCGATACGTCCTAGGGTCCGTCTCTTTTCCTTCCTCCTCCGGGTCGTCGGCGCCTTTGCTACCTATCTTCTTACTGATGATCTCGACCCAGTATCCATCTGGGTCAAGCGCAAATGCGATATTCTTCATTCGCCCATCGGCGAGCTTCTTTTGGAACTTGTAACCAGCATCTTCGATACGTTTGCAGGCGGCCTGGATATGATCGACGCTGATGCAAACATGACCAAAACCGCGATGTGGCTCGGCGTTGCCGTTGTTGATCCGGTAGTTAGGGTCACTCTCTGTCCCGTAGTTGTGTGTAAGCTCGATCACTCCTTCGCGATCAAAGGTGCTGTTTCCGCGAGACAGGGCCGAGGGTCCATCGTAGCTTAGGAAGTATAGGTCGAACTTGGCTTCTGGGAAGGATAGCTTCTTGACTACGCTCATGCCCAGGAACTCATAGAACTTGACTACAGTGGTACACAAGTATTAGCTTAGCTCTGAGTTATTTTATTGTAAGTAGCCTGGGCGTATATGAGAAGTAGGTGAAGAATTATATACCTGATTCCTTGGGGTCCTTCACTCGTAGCCTGCAGGTCGGGGGTTTTCAGCGAAAGCCCACTAACCTTCTCATTACTACTACTGCTGCTGCTTACATCGAGTGGTTAAATTTGTAGTTGTTTGTATTGGTAGTTGTCGCCATGGCTGCGAAGGTTCGGCTAACGTCTGGGTGGGGTGTTGCGATCAGCACTCTGGTGACATATAAAACACGCCCTTCACGATGATGGTGGGGTAAATGAGATGAAATATACAAAGGACAAGAAAAAAAAATAGAAAATTGCGCTCACTTGCAAATGGTTTAATTGGACGCAGAAAAGATGCTTGTAGGCTGATCCGTCGACAAGCAGTACGGAGGGAATACATGTAGCAGTGTTCTGGCAAGGAAGAGGAGAAATGAAAATGGAGGTTACTTAGGTCAACTACCTAAGATATACAATCAATCGATAAATGAGGTAGAGAAAGATAACAGATGCAAGACACAAATTACTAAGACACCTCGTTTGTATAGCCCGAGGTAGACAATGACGTTATCTCCACTCTTGATCTATGGCGCGCCAATGACCACTGGCTACCCCACATTTAAGTCGAGCTCCACTCTGATTGATACATAGTACCTCATATAGAAATTTCCATTGCATTGTCGCTCTTATAATTGGACAATTCCTACCAGGTATACATACATGTATAACCTCTCTCTGCCTATACATATAAAATGCCTGTGAGGGCATCATCGTCTTGCTCTCTTCTTCAGGTATAATAGCTCTTACTGAATCTACTCAACAACCTCGTTTTATCAATGGCGCAGCCTTTTCAAATTCTCTATCAACGCCTCTTCTTGATCTTGTCTGCCAACCGTGTTCTGCTTCTTACAACCTAAGTAATAATGTACAGTATATACAATGACGATTTTTTTTAGAAGCAATATCCCAAATTATCGAAGGGATACCCGTCCAAGGAAATTCGCATGGAAATATCCTGGATATTCTGTTGTCTCTTCCAGTCATTTTCGTCGTGAAATTGCGCGCTTCTACACGCATTTTATCTATTTCAGTGACATGCCGAATAAAACGTTACGAAGAACTCGTAATGTGACTTATAAGCCCGGTCACCTTCTCTGTGTCGAAATATTCGCTCGGGGTAACAAAGAAAGCCAACGCGATTATAACGTAAAGCGCCATTAACTAATATCTAGTTAGCTTCTATTCTTCAGAGTTAAGGATCCTTTATAGATGTTACCATTGCGCCCTCCAAATAGTTAGAGGCTCCGTCCTGAACTGTGTAGATCACTACTAATACAGATAATGCGAAAGCAACCGTTTCAACTATAATCCAGTTAGTAGTGCCAAAGGGTCAAGGGACAAGATGCTACTCACAAGTTTCGAAGTGCAAGTCCATATTTCGATCCATAATCCAACCGAGAACAACGAGGAACGGCGTTACAAAAAGAGCAATTTGGATACTAGACCCAATTGCAACACCCATGGCCTAGATTGTAGTTTAGTCATATAGCACAACATGTTCCTTACACAGAAGCCACGTACCAGGTCCATCTTGTTCTTCACTGCAACCACCACTGCTGTGACGTGTTCCGCAGCATTACCAACGATAGGGATAAGTATGAGGCCAATGAAACTGCGGCTGATATGGGCACGCTCTACCAGGGAATCGATGCTGTCTACCAAGTAGTCCGCGCAAATAGATACGAGAATCGTCGTTACAATGAGGACACCAGCGGCGGACCAGGGGCTCATGTGAACCTCTTCTTCTTCCTCCTCCTCCTCAGCACCTTCCAGGGCACCCTCGCTTGCTGCCGGAGTCGGTAGATCATGGGATAAATCATGGTCGGACTGGGATTCGAGCTGCGACGGGTTTGGTTTGATGTCTTCCTGGTTGCCAAATAGATTGTGGTGCGTCTTCAGCTGGAAAACAAGGTACAGAACGTAGAGGGCGAGCAGGATAATAGCCGTGCCGCGCGAGAGGGAGAGGATGGTTTTGGTGCGCTCAGGTTCCTTGTCGCCTCGAGCAGCCCCGATGACCATGAAAAGCTATGCGCGTGTCAGTCATCATACCCAGTCTAATGGTTAGCGCAGGAGTTCTCACGGTTCCAGGGAGAATAATAGAAGCGGCAGACAGGGTCATTAGCGAAGAAGTTGTTTGCGCAGTAATAGATGCAAATCTCTGCTCCCGCCCGTTACCGTGCTCATCAGTCATGTTGACGATGCCGCCGAAGAAGAAACACATGCCCATGACAAGAAGGAGGTTCGAAAGAATGGAGCCAATCATAGAAGACTTAACCACCTCGATTTGTCTTTCCTTTAAAGCGATTATGCTAACCTGTAGGGTATAGATCTTAGCAGGGCGGGTAATATGGGGTTGTCAGGGTGGGGGCCGACTTACAATCAACTCGACCGCATTGCCGAAAGTAGCATTTAAAAGACCACCCAGAGCCTCACCGAGCTCTACAGATATCTCTTCCGTCGCGAATGATAGGACGGCGGCTAATGGAATGATGGCGAAGAAGTTAATGGTGAAGACGGCGATGGGATCCCATCCGGTGCTCCCGGCAACAATACCAATTGGTACAGCGAAAAGGAGAACATTTACAGGGCCTAGCGGAACGAGATTCAATTAGCAACGGGAAAGGCCCGAGTCTCTGAAGAACACACATACTGCTCAATAGAGTGGCCTTGGCGATGTGCCACACGTGCGCTGGATAGCTCACCCATGGCTTCGGACTGTCGGCACCGGGGGTGTATTTCGAGTTGAAGAAGAATTCCCAGGTCTTGCTATGACACGGGGACGGAGAGTGCCCGTTCAGTCGGCCACCTACCAGAGGGGTACCTTCGTGCGGCTCTCCGTTCTCATGATGCGCATGGTGGCCAGACATTCCTGTAGCTACTTTGCGCACTTTTCCAAGGAAACTCGGTACTGTATTACGATCCATCACGCGGCATTATTAGTTTATAGGCACTTGATCAAGGAATTGCTCTGGTAACAGCAACTACCATGCTCCCCAGGAATGTAGCGCGCAACCGGAATCGAAAACAAATGATAAATAATGAAGCAGAAAAGGGAGACAAGACTGGTTCTGTGATCAAGAATCGGGTATATTATGTAATTTCCTTTTCGGGGTATGTAAGGGAGTTGAGAAGGGATTCTGAGAGGAGTAGGATGTCTAAGGGTTGGTGATGACGGTGGTGGCAGGAGGGCAGTTATTGTAAGAGGTCAAGTACTTACATGCCACGGGCATGGCTACGTTGTCGGCCTTGACTATTTCAGGCTTAAGAGTGACTGACAGGTAGGCAATGCCCAGGATCTAGCTCAAATTACAAAGAATCGGGGCGCCGAGGCAGTGTGAACCGGTAGGGCTCTTGGTCTTTGTTTATGGCTTGCTTATCGGGGGTATGGATGAATAGGATGGGATGGGATGGGGGGGCGTAAGTAGTGGTAGCCGTAGGCAGGAAGTAGGAATAGTAAGGGCGGCCAAGAAGGGCGCAAGATGAGAAGAACTATAGAGCCAAGTACCTAGGTTAGGTCAATTAGTAGTAGTCTACTTAAAGGTAGGGGTTCGTGGTATCGTGGCAGATCATTTGGCGCTGTGACAGTAAAGCACTTTGACGCTACGACATGTAAGTAACATGTAATAGTAGCAGTAGTCGAGGGAATAGATTTGAGTGTGCAATTAACGGCTGTGATGAGATGGTAGGTAATACTAACACAGGTAATGAAGTAATCATATGTTGTGTGCATCTGTTCCCAAACCGGACTTCTGGTTCGTGGGTTGTTTCAGTCTGCAGTACAAAGGATGAAAAAGAAAAGAGAGGGAATTTGAAATGGGTATAGATAAGTTAGTAGGTTAGGGGATGGGATGAGTAAGTACGAAGTACTAAGATAGTAGAGTAGAGATAAGAAATAGCCCGTACAACTAATATATTTAATCCACACTAGGAGTTAGGAACTTCCCCATGTTGTGTGTGTTCGTGACTTCCACCTCATACCTACCAAACACGTTACGTACATAGGGTGGTGTTATACAAAGTAAGAAGGTACATATGTACCGAAGCTAACAAACTTTATGCACAAAAAGTGTATATCTTGACACACTAGCAGCATGTTTTTTAGTGTAATATGTAAATACGGTAAGGATTCACATTTGCTTGACCTAAATGCAACTAACATCAAGGTAACAACCTGACAACGACAACAAGTAAACGAATGTCAGAGCGGTCTCTCTTTCGATACGAATAGGAAAATGAACCATGTCATTCTTGGGAAAGTGGACAACCTGAGTAAAGTCTCGTCGTCAATAATGAAGTTAACCTTCCCCACTTTCGGGTACCTGTCTGCGTATCAGATGCAAGACTATTAAGGTAAAACGTGGCGCGAGACTTTTTTTTTTTTTACTACGTCCTTCCCCTTCCTCCCTTCAAAACCAAGATGATGTTTCTATGGCGGAGTCTAAAGGGACGTTTGCCCCACATTAGCTCTACTTTCCAAGATATCAAGCTTGAGCTTGCGTTCCAAATGATCGACAATACCGAACAATTGGGACCCACGCTTCCGCATATTCCCCATTAAACACTATAAGTGCCTCGTTTGTTAACCTAGCGCTTATGAAAGTTATGCATATAGTAGATATCAAGTCAATAGGTACGGATCTTTACGCGTAGAAAACGGTACCTAGTATCTCCCTATCTCATCAGACTACATATAAACTTCAACACTTGGCAGAGGTCTTTAATGTCTTCACTTCAACATTCTTCACAATCTTATATCATCCTCACTTTAGCTCCCTCTCCAAGACATCTACGCCCAGAAACGCATTATCTCCGAAATCTCCGCTTCACAACTTTACATTCAGGTTATACAGGATAGATGAACAGGAGTAAGCAAAACCAAAACAACTACCGAAGCAACCATCGCCAACATCCGCCTAAGCTTATGCAATCCCACATTTATGCCTCTACACCGGCTTCATTTCAGATACAGATAAGAAAGCGTAGCGGGCGGTGGACCCCTCCGGCCAGCTTACCGCTTGTATCTTGTCCGGAGACTCCTATATAACATGAAATTGAGAACGCCTTGGGTAATCTTGACATCAAGGTTTCCCGAGATTATCTTATTATCACACACAACCGGCCGGGCCTTTAGAAGCCCGTTACACAGGTCCTTCCTCCCTATCTATCTTAAGTAAGTATCACCTATTTGTGAATCCAAAAGCAATGTCGTAGCTATAAGACTGGATCGCGCTACCCGTATGCCTCAAGACCAGCAATACAAATATCTTCAATAGCTTATTGGAATACGAGATTATTTGTAAGGTGGTAAGGTGAGCACCTCCGTGCTGATTTCTTTGGTAAGCTCAGCACTGGATATGTTCCAAGCTCGGATGCCTCAGGAGCATTTCTGGGCCTGCGTACGACAAACACATTCACTAAGACGTCTACGCCGAGAGTTTGCAGAACCTACAACTATACACGGAGTTTGGCTATATACGTCGTAGTCAGTGTCGTACGCTGGTATATAAACTAATCTCCGTTTGATTTCCCTTTTGACGATATAGCAATAAACGGATAGGTTTTATTTCGCCGAATCAAACTAGTTGTGCACTAGGTATCTAATCAATTTATGCAAGATAGCAGGGATTCATTTATTCAAACTGACCGTGCACCGGGTGCAGCGCGCTAACTTTAAAATACTGGTGTGGTAAATCTTAACCTCCGCCGTTTTCCTCCCCTTCTCAGATCGGTCGGTTTTATCCTAGTCGTCATCAGCATCATCATCATCGTCACCACCCTTCCCCGTTCCCATATTTGGTTTATCTGCTAAGAGAAGATCATGAATAATATATACGGCTCACCTAACAGGCTACACAAGAAGCCCGGTAAATGCCATTGGACCAGACAACACATTTCAAGAAAACACCGCATACAACAACACAACATCCCCCGAAAATCGCGATATTCAGTTGCATTAGGGACCAATAGACGGTATGTAAACATACGTCGTAGATATTTTGCCAAGAGTGGCTGTGTACATGCTAGCGTGGTGTAGAAAAAGAAAATGGTTCTAAAGTTTCAACCGACACATCCCTGGAGGTAATGTATCAGGATTTTTGGGGGGGAGGAGTAGGGAGTGGTAAGGGGGGTGCGGTGTGAAAAATGTGCCTGTGTGCGAATAGGATAAGATGGGATGAAAAAGAAAAGAGGAGGCCTCCGACTCCTACCTACTTTCCCCTAACCACACCACACTGACCACAGCAGACACAGCTAAAGGGGTCCAGGAGGGCTCGGAGGGCTCCAGGGTCTAGAGCTCTTGCTTGCAGACGACAGGGGGATGTGTGGGTTGTGTGTTTGTGTTACCCCTACGTTATCCACAGATCTCTGTTCCTTGACGCATTGGGATTGGTACCGACTTGACAAGTTCCCCCGCCCAGACCAGAACAACGCAACGCTGCCTTATCGATAAAACAAGTTTCACGATTAGCTAGTCTATAGTCCAACTGATCAAGAAGTCTATAGGCTAGGTAGGTATAGGTATGATGTATGCTAGCATAAATCGTAGAATCCCTTTTCCAAGTTTGAGCTATCCAGACCTAGATGCATACCTAGTAGGTAATTGTTAGCAAGTTTAGTCGAAACAACAAACAACTACGACGTCATTCGATCCTAATTTTTTTAATGCTTTGTTCTAGTAAAGCAATGCCAAGATCAATATAGTATAAGTCTGTGGAATTTACAACATTAGAACTCCCCATTCCCACATGCTGCTAAAAATGTGTGTACAAGAGTATGCATCACCTTATAAGTGAGATACATACTTCTAACATATTGATAAATAACCGCCATGTAACCCCCCCTCTTCGAAGTCTAGCGCGTAAGTATGTAACCTAGATCCCAAATCCGGTAGATTACATAGCCCTTGAAGAACGAAGAATGCACGTATTACTTAGTACATGAACGACGTACCCATCTGCATCTAACCAGTTGTACGCGCGCGCCCCTACATAAACATGCCTTACTCAGTGCCTACCGACCTCTGCATGCATGGCTGCGCATCCCACGACACATAGCTAAACATAGGTAGTTAGTAAGGTAAGGTCAGATAATGTAGGGTGCTTAACACATGGAACGCAGATAGATGATTTAATATAGCACGAGGGAACATACTTGTTTACCGGGCTACTTAGCCATGTAATATCTATCTATGTAGGTGAATCACACCAACCAGAAATTGCCCGTCCGGGAAGCACAGAAAGCGCCCACCAATCAATTATTGCACATGTGCGTATGTTGTGTGCCCGAGTTGTTGTAGATAAAATGTGCAACATACCGATCCTCCCATAGTTATTTGCATTGCCATGTAAGTGCAAATCTGTGACTGTCCGTGTTGTATCCCCCTTCCCCGGCCCCAATCTATACATATATCTAACCTAGTGTATGTGACTAAAGAAGTGTAAAAACCTCCCTCTCGTCACTTTGCGTTCCCTCAGCCCCAAAAGTTCCAATGCACGGGGTACGTAATTTCACATACCTTAGATAGATACCTAACGAGATCCCTTCCAAATATCACATAACCCTTTCTTTTTTCCTGTATGCAGTGTACAAGCCTCATCTCTCATCAGATAGGTGCCTTGAAATAGCACATGCTCCTACAAATAAGGTAAAGAAAGAAGTACAGAATAGGAATTTTCTGCTTAGCCTCAGGGGTGGGAGACAGGAAGGGAAAGGATCAATTGACATATCACGTTAACTGCCCCATTTCTTACTAAACGGGTTTAAAAAGGACAAAACAGTAATTTTTACATATCACTTCAACGAGGCGGAGGGAGAGACGTAATTGAAGATGATAAAAAAAGGGTACAGGGGGTTGATTCTTTATATGGGATGCCTCTCTAACATCTTATCTGTCTATCAATGTAATTAGTTGGTAATAAGGGGCGTAGGTGTAGGTATGGGGTGGGTTATGTGATCTGGGAAGATACGCTTCGACAGATCATTGAGGTCACCTCCTTCTCTCTTGGTCCATCTCCTCTCCCTCTCTTGCTCTCTCTTCTTGAATCCTGCCTATTCATTATCGTAGTCCTGAAGAGAGAAGGAAATCCCGTTACCCATCATCCATCTGAGATCTCCCAGATTGTAAGAGAGGGGGGGAAATATTCAAATGGTGCAGTGAAAATAACATCAACATCTATCCCTATCCATAGGAGGATGGATGTGTTGAGAGGTGATCAAATCATTCCTTCATTAGGCCAAGTTCTCATGTCCAATCGTGTCATTTGCTCGTCCATCCGTCTTATTCGTCCCCAAACCAAACAAAAAAGCAGTGTAATGTTCAAATCGTAGGGGGAGAAGCCCCCCATTAATACTTTGTTTCGCTCGTCGTCCGTTCGTTCACATGAAAGCTGTATTATAGATAATCGTTAGTGACCTTTGATTTTCTCTCTCTTTTTTTTCTCCAAAAGAAAAAAACCATCTTCATGATTAATAGGGGATGTGAGGAGGTTTACGGAAAGAAAGGGGGAAAAAGAAAGACACAATATCCCGTCACTCACCCGCCGCATACGCCAAATACCACGTCAACGACGCGCCCCCATCCAAAGCCGCGCGATCAAAGTTGTTCGCGAGCACGTCCCACGCAGCCTGGGGATCGACCGTGGCCAGGTTCGCGTACAAGATGCCCCTCCACCCGCCGGCGACCTGGTCCGCGCGGCCGCGGTCGAAGTATGTCGCCCATTCCTCGCGGACGAAATTGGCCGGCCGCGTCAGCCGCGTGCTGGGCAGCAGCGGGAGCATGTGGATGCCCTGCACGTACTCGGGGCTGGCGCCGAAGTACGTCGTGTGGTCGCACTTGTTCTCGAACAGGATCCCCGCCACCTTGTTGCCAATAAAACGAGATGGCTGCACCATGTTCGTCGACTGGTACAGGTAGTAGGCGCTGAGGGAGCGCGCGGTGAGCGAGAGCATGAGGTTGCCTCTGTTGGAGGGGGAGAAGGGGAGAGAGAGAGTTAGTCAGAGGTAGAGAGGTGGGAGAAGGGTGGTGGGGATAAGGGAAAGGGGTTCAGGGGCTGGGATAAATATAAATGGTAGGTAGGTAGATAGATAGATAGATAGATAGAGAGGTACTTGCCGTGCTTCCATGTTGGCGTCATTGGTAGTCTTCCCCCACATCTTGATCGCATAAGAATGCATTGCATCCTCAGAGCTCGACTCCTGGTCCTGTATTCCCGTGCGGCAGCCAAGTTAGTTAATAGTCTCATTATAGAGGACCCAAACCCCGAAGTCCAGACCGCAACGCACGCACCTTTCCATCAAAAGTCTCGTACAACCCGTGGGCCCAGCTGTGCCCATGGTACCAGTCGAAGTTGCGGGAGGCGGGGAAGTACTTGTCCTGGAGCGAAGGGTTGGCCACGTCGCGCACGAGCGAGTTGATATAGGCGACGTTCTCCGCCGTCAACCACGTCGGGTCCAAGTGCCCCACGATAGCTGCCGCGTAGATGAAGTATCCGTAGTGGAAGTGGTGGTCGTTGTAATACGTGTTGCCGAAATCCATCCCGTCATTACCGGTCTGGTACGTAGCCGACGACACGAGACCACCCCAGGCGGCTGCGAAACAGGTTAGCGTTAGCTTCTAGTTAGGGGTATCGCTTTGGTGGTAAATGGGTAAATAGGGATGGAGGGAGGATACAGAATAGCTTGGTAGAGTGCTTACATTCGTAGTACAATGGGAACTTCTGCTTGTTGGAAATGAACCGGTTGAACGCCGTCTTCAGCTTTGCCAGCCCACTTTGCGCTGCCCTCGGGTTCCTCAGCAGGTCGTTGACCGTGTAGCATAACATAGCAAATTTGGCCAGCGCCTAAGCACGAGGGTTAGTTACTCCCAGAACCAAGAAAGAGAAAGGCCCAATAACTGAGTAATATTAGACTGTTTACCTTCCCACTATAGTACATCGAATCCTGGTTCGACTGGGCGTCGAAGTTCTGCGAGAGCTCCTCGACGGCTATCGCGCTGATCGTGTTGATGTACGAGTCCTTTAGGCTCTTCTTGGGACCGGTGACGGGGTCCCAGGGGGCGAAGTCCATGTTTACGGGCATGTTCGGCTCAACCATAGTCCACGAGTCCGCGACCACGCCAGTGGCGATGCCCTTGGTAGTAGTCTGCAGCTTGGCCGCCGTCGCCGCCTTGGCGGTGCTGGCGTCGAAGGAATCGACGTGGTGGGGCAGTGCGTACATTAACAGTGGAACGTTGGAGAAGCCGGCCTTTTGGAACTTGAATGTATATGTGCCCCTAGATCCGGACGCGGAGCCTGAGAGGCTGACGCCGACTGGATAGGATCCAGAGGCTGCGTCTATAATACTCTCAGCACCACCTGGGTCTTTGGACACTTGCACAATTCCGTTGAAGGGTTTGCTAGCCCTTGCTTCGGCATTGTTCTTGACCGAAAGCTCGAACGGGTCGCCTTTGGCCGAGTACGCATAGACGTGCCAGACTTTGCCATCCTCCAGGGTGATGGAATATTTGGTCACGCCTGGCTTGGGGCCCTCGGTTTCCATCGTGATTTTTCTGAAGAAGACTCCCGTGGTGATGACAGGAGTACCGCCTCTATAGACAGCCGTGACGAACCCCATACCTTGCACTAAAGGGAAGGTGACCAAGGGCTGTGCCTGGGAGTCGGTATGCAAGTTGACATTGGCGGAGTGCGCATCCAAGTTGTCAGTCGTGAGCACGGTATTATTCGCAAGTTCCCCAGCAGAGAGACAGAGCGACTGAATCCCAACAGGGTTCAGAAAGTACTTTGCGGCTCCTGTTTCCGGAACGTTGTCTCCGTAAACCCTCTGGCTTGCTTCAATATGTGAGATGCCCAGTCCCCAACTAGACCCAGATCCCCCACCCTTGGCCCAAACCAGCGAGTATGGGTGCACAAATGTAGGAGCTGTTTGGGTGCCGAGAAAGAAATTGGCATAGAATTTGTTAGTACCGATAGGCGCTGGACCGGCAACTCCAAGTCGTGGAACGGGATGGTCGTTCCGGACTTGGAAACACGCAGGAGGCGCGCTAGTTGCAATGGGCGCGCCAAATATATCCGACGATGGCATAGCTGTAGTTATCAAAGTAGTCGCCGGGAGTTGCGATGTAGGACCAAGTGATACACGCGAAGTTGGACTCGCGATCGAGCTAGTTAGAAGGGGAGCGGAACCTACCCTACCAGCGGTATTGAGACTGGTATTAATAGTGCCTGTAGTATCAGGCTTAGCACCAGACAGGGGTGGAAGAATCTGGGCGACTGCTGAAGACGATGATAATGTGACGATGGCAACCGACTGGTAGCTTTCACGGTAAGGGTCTTTGCTTGTCGATTTGGGGAGGTATCCTTCACTATAACGATCCTGACTTGTGACGACGTTTGACTCAAGTAAGTATCTTTCAGTGATTTCGAATGGGATTGCCCGGACAGGATCAACCTGAAGCAACGTTAGAATCAGATATAACAACATGGTAGGCAAAAGAAACAGGAGAGTGATGGGGAAGGGAATAGGATAGATCTTAGCAGTAAGTTTATTGTTAATATATCGTAGAGTTGTCAGAGCTGTCGACACTCAACTCGAGGCCTCGTCCTCCGGCCACTTTGTCCTAGAAAACGAGAGGGAGTGATGGTTCCATGAGGCTGTAAAAATGATAAAAAATGATAAAAAATGATATAATTGGTGAACGATTCGCGAAGTTTCCCATGAACCCTGGGGCTCATAGGAAACTTGTACGCGCCGATAGATGACATCGCTAGATGATGCGGCCGAGGTCTTGAGGAATGAGCCCGGAAGGCCAGACGACGGTTGAATCATGTTGCTTAGGAGGCTGACCACGAGCGCGCCCCACGAGGTCTAGTTCATACAAAGAATGGGTTGTCTCAAGGAGTAGTTAGGAAGAGCCTACCAATTTGACAAGCCTGGACCAAACGAGAAATGATCTAGAATAAACTGTGGAATGAGATGTCGAACACTGAGAGCGTAACAGATGAGAAGAGGCTTAGTAGGGATACAAAGAATCGAGGCGATGCTCTGATGAACTTTTACTTCGGATCGAGGATCGAGGATAGTCTTAGGTCTGTAGGACTAGGTATGATGAGTTGATAACAAAAGGGATGATGATATAAACACAAGCGTTGAACACAAGTTCGCGATGTTGTGCAAGTTGAGATAGCAAGTATTAATATTTGGCCGGTATGAATTTCCCGAGAGACAACTTTAGAGGGCTGTGTCAGGCTCTTGCCTTTCAAAGTTGTATGTCTGTCAGAGGATGAGACTATCGTAATTTACGATGGGGGTCATTCTCCGAGTATAGCACAACTTAAAGCAGGTAGGTTCCTTACTCAGAAGTATAAGGAGACGAAAATCAAGAAGTTACAACTGCCCCAGAGCATTGAAGACTCTATTGGGTTAGATATTTATGTTGAAAGGGGCGAGCTGGCTTATAGCGGTGAACGCACTGACTCTATGACCATATCACCTATGTCATTATCAATGATTTCACCCTGTGACGTTGAAGGCATCATCTAGTGTGCTGAGAAGAAATAACACTAAAACTGTAACTACCCGTATTTCGTGTATTGTGTATGGGAAGGATTAGTTTGAAAGTATTCTATAGCCCCAACTAGTTGTACGTATATTGACGCCAGTACCGCCAAGGGCTAAGGACGGTTTTCTTAGAAAAAGAACATTTTTATTCCAGTGAACTCCATCAGTATCCAAATAGGGACGGGTAATCGATGAGAAAACATACTGATTTCTCTCTGTAGAAATTTGGCCGGAGAGTAATAGGGGGGCGAGTTACTAGATGCTTGCTATAGGAGGCAACGCAATATCCTGAAAGGTGATTGGGATGCTAAACCATCCTGGAAAACCCCATCTCGACAAAAGCAACAACCCATAGCATTAACATAGCAACTATAGCCCCAAAGCATCGTACTGGCCCTCAACATACGTCTTCGTAGTCTTCGTGTGGGACGGCAACGAGCGCTCTGGCTTCGTCGACTTGACTGTCGCGTTCCTTAGGCTGTTCTCGATCTGTCGTCCATTTTGGCTTTCCTCTAGGGCGTTCTTATCGCTCCTATGCTTCTTCCTCCTACTATGCTTCTTCTCCTGGATATCGCCCTCGGCGTTCGCTAGTTTCTGACACCGGCGCACCTCTTTCCTCTCCAATACCCAGGGGCGGCTCAAGACGTCTCTCCGGAAATCGCGGATCTTGTTCCAGAACAGGACTTCCTGGCTCGTGGATCGGACAGTTATCGTCTTCAGGACCTTGACCTGCTTATGTTCCCGGAAAGTGCTAACGCTGCCGCGAAACTCGACTATCGTGCCAACGTCGACATCCGGGAGCACCGGGGCAGGTTCCTCCGTTGAACTTTCTGCAGCCTTCGTCTTTGCCGCGTCAGAGGAAGCCTCATTGCTAATAGCCCATAGAGGTTTGGTCTTGGCGGGGACAGGAACCGTTACGCAGCATTCTATGCACGCGCCGGTGCTATCGTCGATGGTGTAGACCCGGCGGCCATAGTATTCATCGATTGCAACAACGACGCCGGTGATGCGGACCCATCGGATAGGATGGTTTAGGTGGAAGTATACATCTTGAACTACATCGGAGGAAGTCCTCTTCAATTAATTCTAAATCGAGAAGAAAAGAAAAGGAAAGAAGAGAAAGGGAAAGAAAAGAAATACCTTCAAACCCAGGCCGACTCTCAAGCCCGACAATATCGCTTGCCCTCAGCGGGCACCATTTGTTAATTGTCGGGGACAAGTGAAAACAGTACGAAGGGTAGAATACGAGCGTATCCGCGCTCGTCATGGCATCTTGTACAAGAGCCGCGTCAGAGGGAGCCAAGTAACTACCTAATACCTACGGGTAGTCTTGTGGTGAGGTTTTTTGGGAGGGAATGTTTTGGGTGTCTTGGATTATTGAGAATAAGACACAAGCTTGCAAGCTAGGGAGAGATGCTTGGGACTAAGTAGACGCGATCACCCCTGTAGCTCATGTAGCACACTACCACTGTAGAACCAGAACCCTGGTCTTATCTGCCTAATGGTGGGTCTCGCCCCCGCAACTGGCAACTGCCTTACTTCCTGTGTAGCGGTTAGCTGCCTCGAACTGCCTAGGCTCTCTCAAGCTGCTAAGTTAGGTAAACATCGAATAGGAGACGAAAGGAGGTAGTAAGGTAACACTATGTAACTATGTAGGTACGTACTGGGTTTAGCTACTACTAAGTACTACATAGGTTTTATAAGAGGCAAAACACCATATAGGTTCATAGAAAATTAAAGACAAAAGTATAGAGATACCTTGAAATCGTAAATTACCGTGTCATGTCTACTTCGCAACGCTACCTTAACTAACACCATAGAAAAAAAGAGAACTTGAATGAGCATGTAAGAAAGCATTCTCCTATCCTCACGCCATACGCCTCAGGACGGTATAATCCTCGTCGACCCAGAACCCAAACTGTAAGGTAGGCGAATTCTCCGCAGTCCGCAGCAATCTACTACTTCTTCCTACCCTTCTTAAGCCGCGCAGCCGCAGCTTGAAACGCCTCTTCCGAGGGCTCCTCGTCCTCCACCTTGCGCTTGCAGCCTTTCTTCGGCGGCGGCGCCGAGGCACCGTACTTCGCCGCCAGGTTATCCAAGAAGCTGCTGCGCCCCTGCTGGTTGCTCCTGATGAGGGCAGCCAGATCGTCCTCGGACGACCCCTTCTTGCCCTTGCCCTTGCCCTTGCCCTTACTCTTGCCAAACAGCTTATCGTGCACGCCCAGCTCCTTCGCGTACTCCTCCGCCTCCGCGCCCTCGTCGCGCGCGGCCTTGAGCCGCGCTTCCTTCGAGCGCTTGGACTCGCGCGCGTACGCCCGGAAGGCGGGCACCTCGCCCGCGGCGACGGCGCCGTCGATGATGGCGCGGAAGCGCGCGTCGTCCTCGAGCACGCTGCTCAGCATCACGCTCTCGTACACGCCGTCCATGCTGCCCTCGTGCTCCGCGTACGCGGCCAGCACGTCGTCGCGCTCCTCGTCGGATCCCTTGTACTGCGCCGCGAACCGCTCGATCGCGTCCCCCGACACCGCGTCCCGGAACTGCTCCCGGTAGTAGTCCGACCAGCTGAACCCGTCGCTGTCCACGATCGACTCCGACGTCGACCCCGTCTCGTCGTAGCGCTTGCGCCGCGCCGCGTCCGAGAGCACCGCGTAGGCGAAGGCGATCGATTGGAAGGCCTCGTGGGCTTTTTCCTTCTGCGACTCGGGTACCTTGTCTGCAGGCATCGTGCAATGTTAGACACTGTGCTTCTCCGTACTTTGAACTTCATCGCGAACCAATTTGGGAAATGTTTGAGCCCAAGTATTTTTTTTTCTTTCGGTTGTTTCAAGGCTTACCTGGATGGTTTTTCAAGGCAAGTTTTCGGTATGCGGATTTGACTTGGTCTGGCGTTGCCGATCGCTCTAAGCCGAGGACCTCGTATGGGTCGATGACGGGTGGCTCCCCATCGAGCAGGTCGTCGGAGGCATCCATTGTATACGATCGATGGTCGTAGTAGAAAGCTGCGGTTGAAAAAAGGGCTAAGGTCAGAGATAACTGAACGGGTTGCTTGCTAAAGGGACTTTTTTTATTTAACAGGTTGAAGTACTTAGAGATAGATAGTTTACTTAGGTAAGTATCACCACTTGGCTGCTGCTTCTAAGTAGTAATTGGCTGAGCGCGTCTGACGCGTTTGATATGTAATCGATAACGATAAGGATGGGGGCACTTTATGCAAATCGCGGGGTACTCTGGTAAGTAACTCTGGCGGGGTACTCCGTAGGTAGCGCATTGCATTTTCGCATGGATGTAAAGTCGCACCTTCGAATTTTCAATTCATTTACAACCAAATACAGGATATCCTAGCCTAGGTATATACGGAAGGAGTATTTGAGTATAATACCTAACTTTTCATAAAATAATTCCTTATCAACTCACCATTCTAATTCTTTTAATTATTCTGTAATAGCTGAAATAAGAAATACTTCCAAGAAAAAAAAAACATGGCTGAAGAACAGCAGTCTGTTCAGCTCCAAGATATCGCAGCTGGTGATCATGAGGCTTATATGAGACTTGCGCTCTCCTTAGCAACCAAGTCTCCTCCGAAACCTACAAATTACCGAGTTGGGGCCGTAGTCGTGGACGCAAACACCAACGAGATACTAGCAACTGGTTACACGCTAGAGCTCCCGGGGAACACACACGCCGAGCAGTGCTGTTTCGAGAAGCTCGCCGAGAGGCACTCGGTAGCAGCAGACCGACTCGGCGAGGCATTGCTGGGCGATGTTCTGCTGTACACGACGGTGGAACCCTGCTCTAAGAGGCTAAGTGGCAACCTTCCCTGCGTCGACAGGATATTAGCCATCGGCAAGAAAATCAAGACGGTCTACGTCGGAGTGCAGGAGCCGGAAAAGTTCGTCTCCGATAATTCTAGCAGACAGAAGCTGAAGGATGCAGGCATAGAGTTCGTTCACGTGAGCGGATTAGAAAAGGAGATATTGGAGATTGCGACGGCTGGTCATAATAAGGAGTCTTGATTTATAGTTCTATGTAGAAAATAAAGGTGCGCTGATAATAATAAATCAAATCAAAAACTATCTATATCTGTCTTGCCCGGGGCATCCTGTTGAATACGAAGAAGCTCAGAAAATAGATTTTGTATGCCTTGACGAATGCTCAGCTATCAAGTCTAACTGAACGCTAAGAGTGTGAAAGTTTTCTTGCCTTGCCTTGCCCATATTCACACAGAATGATATCTCAAGGAAAAGGGACAAACTAAAAAATGTACAAAAAAACAATTCGACATGTTCCTGTTCTCAGGAACGCATCGGGATTTGAGCCCGATGCGGGGGTCGAACCCGCAACCTTGAGATTACTTAAGTAAGAGTCTCACGCTCTACCGATTGAGCTAACCGGGCACCTTACGGTGCTTAATTGGTTGAAAGTACTGAGCTGTATGTGTGTATATAAAGTGTTTGCGCAGAAATTGGGTCTGGGTGGAGCCGACTCCTCAGGCGTCAAAATAGCTCCTCTGTTCGGTCTGCGAAGCTTTGCTCGGGGTGGTGTGGGGGCTTTCGGCATGAGCAAGGGTGGGAGGTTCAAAGATACTAACCAGGCAAGGGTCATTAGCGGATTCGGCAGTGGTACAGCAGTAGTTATATCCCGTGTTGGCCGTGATGTGTATAGAACAAGTAGGTTATGTAGTTGGTCCATCTAGAACATATCAAAAGGGAAGAAGAAAAAGGGTTAGAAGACGGGGAGATGAATACTCCCAAAACAAAATAGATGTGGATAGGACGGATGTATCTACCATGGCGACGCATCCCTCGGTCGATATATGTTGCTTTTAGTACCAGTCCAGAATAACCCACCCCCTCTCAAAGTTATCAGCTCTGCGCCTCTTCTGCTATCCTAATGCCCCCTCGCTAGTTTTATTTAATGCAGTATTCCAGAGTTGAATATTTATGTAGCTCGGTGGCCATTTCTCGTGAGCGAGACCTTCGAGCTATGAAGGGGTTACAATTGTAGCCTTCAGTATCCCACCTTAGCAAACAGAATCATTAGTTGGTAGGTTACTTTCTAAGCAAGAAGGTAGCCTGCCTGCCCGCCTTCATAGGTGGATCTTCCGTGCTCGATCTTGATTATGCCGAGCCTGTACAATGACTTATAGCGGGAGGTATTTTGACGCCCAAAGGATCGATGGTACATAGCTAGCGATGTGCTCTGCTTTTCACTTGCATAGTCTCCATAACTACACTCAACTTGGGACAGCTACCTACCTAGTCACCCCACCTTCTATATTTCTTCCGCCCGGCCTAAACTTTCTATTCTTGAAGGTCGCTGGTCTTAAGAGCTGAATAATAATAATAGAGTATCAATTCATTTTCTGGACATGAGATGAGAGAAGAGACGATTATCAGCTGATAATTTCCAGCATCATTGGTATAGTGCGTTTGCTGCCGTTGGGCTTCAATGTAAAAGAATAGATGTGGCTCGGACAACAGCCTGCAGCTACAGCTCCATGCCGAATGGTGATCCATAGGGTAGACGGAGAGCTTTGGTGGAGAGCTCACGTGCCGGTGGACGATGCAAGCTCCCAATTCAATGCAACTCTGCAGTGACGAACAGAATGTGGTGTGCTGCATAATGGTTGCATACGAGAGGCGGGTTGCAGTCGAAACAATGGATTAAGCATCCAGCCTTCTCACATCTACATAGTAGTAGTACTAGAGATGTCAGTATGTGGCGAGTACCCGAACCTGTTCGAAGCCGGATGATGCCGGATGATGCCAGAAGGTGGGTTCGCCTAACCTTGGATAATCTCACACACCATAAACGGAATAGATGGATGGCTGGATAGATGTCTGCCTAGGACAAACGAAGGACGCGACGTGGTACGCGGGGTTGTCGTCGAATCGGCAAACATGAAGCTCTTTCACGACATATATTGCCCCCCTATAAGTAGGTAGTATATTATCGAAACCCTGTGTCTCTTTGTTTTAGGCAGTAACAGGGCGACAACTGTCAAAGGTGACATATCGACTTTATGTCCCTTTCTAGTAATCTTTTCCCTTTCTTTTCGGCGAGCATTTGCGTCCTAGTTCCTCTGCGATCTAATTGGTTATCTGCTGTGATGGATGTCGTATTTTTCTCAGTTGTCTCCATGTAGTAACCCTGTTATTCAATCGCCCGGTTAACATGGTCGTGACGACAACCTTCTCCTCAGGAAGATGGAAGAGAAAAGAAGAGAATCGTGGAGGGGTAGTGAAAACGGCCAGAACGGCAAAGGGTGCAGGGATACGGGACATTTCGTTTGGAACCCTGTTCAAGAAACGCCAATGATGCTTTGACTTGCGTGAGGTAAAAATCTATAAAAACGAAAAGAAATGCTGCTTGTCTCTTATATGAATCATGTCCAGTCAATTAACACTATACCCACATATATAACCCTTACATGTAGTCCTACATAGTCTATTAATGTGTCATGTACCTAGGCAGCTAGGTACTTGATGTTGAACTTTAAACCTTGGACCGGACGAAAGAAATGCAGCAGTACCGTGTTAGTGCCTACCTACCTAAGTATTCAGAAATATCGTAACACAGAATTGAAATAGAAAGTATTGTAGATCAAGGGTCCCCTCTCGCGAGGCTCAGTCGGATCTTGGCGGTTGCCATGTGTAAGTTCGGCCTGCATTACCCGTCTGCCTATACATTTAGAACATCAATTTTTTTAAGCCATTTCAAGTTAGCGGTGCTCCGGGAGACTAGTCCGATGCCGAGATGTTTTAGTACCCGCCCGTCACAGAGGTAGACGGATAGCCTTGTGTTTTTTTTCTTTCTTTTCTTTTTTTTTGAGTGAAGGGGGGCAATTTTACTAACTACCTAGGTTAGGTAGCTAACACACCGCCCTCCTATGTAGCACTTTAAAGAACAAGTCGTAGGTTACCTACTTAGGTGTTTACACTACATAAATAACCTGTATTGATTAGAAAGACTGACCTCACACTCTTATTGGTTCTCATAGTTACACAATCATGACGATACGACAGCCCACAGATAGACATATCAACTCTCTTTTAATTACCGTATGACTCATATTTGCGAATTCACGAATTCCCACGGTCCTTGTGGTACCTACCTAGGTTGGGTAGGTATCCTAACAGCTACTACCTACATAGTAAGTAAGATACATATGGTACCTAAGGGTAAGTAGCACGACTTAGATAACCTTGACCTTCTTTCTACCTTTGCACCTCCTTTCGTTTCCAAGGTTCTCACTTCCTTCAACTTAAATACTACCGTCCCCGACTTCCCCATACCTACTAAGGTTAAGCCAAAGCCCATCAATTAAGTAGGGTACATGTTTACCCACTTCCATCTTATCATCTACCTAAGCTAGTTCCCGAGGTCGTCTTGCCAACTGCTTGATCGCTACATACGTACTTTATACGTCACACTTGTGTTCCATAGGGCAACACCTCTCCGTCATTAATACCTAAGGTATCTACCTGCTACATGACTTAACCTAAACCTTTTCCCGTACTATACTTACCCCTGTCTTACCCACGTACCCACTTCAAGTTCTCTTCTCTCCATCTTTCTCTCTTCTCTCTTCTCTCTTCCCCTTTCTCTTCCTCGCACACACACACAATCTTCTCGACCTCAACTTCTACATAATCATTTATGCTAAGAAATAATCAACGCTGCTAGGTAGACATCTACCACTACCTTGCCAGCACCATCTAGGTGCTCCCTAAATATCTACCTACCTACCTACCTACCTACCTTTTCCCGAAATACCGTGCTGTGGACTACAGCCATACGTAGTAACCACTGGGATAGCACCTAGAGGCTCCGACAGGTTTTGTTTGCTATCCATCCTAGCACACAATAGTGGTACTGCAGACGGCAGGGCCAAATATATACCTCTCCTGGAATCTCCTTGATTTTCTGGTCTCGCTTTCTGTCTCTCAGGCGCTTATCAGGCAGGGGGGAAAAAAAAACCAAAAAAAACCCTACTTTGCTGTTTACCTCAGCTCCTAAACTGCTGATATTCCTTTGATCATCAAGGTCAATTCGTGCTCCACAGCGGGAACTACCCCTCCTTACCCAGATACGACTAGTTGTTCGTCTGTGCCCCATTTGTTTCTCCCACTATCAGCGGTCTTGTGTGAATTGTAACCAATCACCAGAAGTAGATCCATCTTGATCATTTTGGCCCCAAACCCCCTCGAGTTGGGAATAACATCACCAAATTCCTCACCAGAAACCGATACAACTGAGAAAGTCTGATACTCATAACGGGTCAACACTCTCTCTTACCCAGCCTATTCGGAACGCGCCCCTATTCACAGTTTAGGTTACGCATAACCAGTCTACAGTGTATTCAGGTTGATAATAACCAACACCCTTCTCTCATACAATTGTTTAGTATATTTGGGACATTTATCATGTCAGATAGAGGGAGAGGTGGCTTCCGAGGTGACCGGGGACGTGGTCGTGGAGGAGACCGTGGCCGTGGCCGTGGAGGCGGCGGAGGCGGCGGAGGCGGTGGGGGTGCTACCTTTTCGGGGTTCAGAGGAGATTCAGGTGGGGGGCGTGGAGGAAGAGGTGGAGGTGACTATGGCGGACGTGGAGGGAGAGGCGGGGGTGATTATGGCGGAGGCCGGGGGAGAGGTGGAGGTAGGGGTGGTGGCCGTGGTGGCCGTGGTGGCAAATTTGAAGGCGAGACTGAAGTCTTCATGTTCGTGACCCTCTTTTCTTCTCTCTAACTAGTTGTCTACCATTGGGAAGGACATGTTGCTAACAGATTTTATAGGCCTTCTGGGCAAAGGGCACCTGCCCCTGACCAAACGATAACTAATCTGGAGAACAAGATTATCTCCCAACAGGCCGCCAAGAGCCTCACAACCAAAATGGGAGGTGTCCAGCTCTCGAAGACCAAGGCCACACAGCCGCAGACAGATGAATTATTCCCCTTTCGCCCTGCTTATGGCACAGCTGGTAAACCGGTCACTCTTTGGACCAATTATTTCAAGCTCAATGTCAAATCTCAACCTATATTCAAATACTCTCTGACCGTCAAGAGAATCGACAAGAAAGTGAAGGAGGGAGAAGAGAAAGCACAAGGCGGGGAGAAGTCTAGGAAATCAAAAAAGACAGGTCCTAAACCGGGTGACGAAGCGAAAGGTCGCAAACGTGAACAAGTCGTCAAGGACGCGCTAGCAATGGTCTGCAACGGCAAATATATACCCCTTGCCACAGAGTATAAGGGCCAAGTTATCTCTCTGACACCACTCCCCCTGAACGAGTCGAAGATATACAAGGTACCGTACACAGTGGAAGGGAAGAATGACGAGTATGAGGTCACATTTACTGGACCTATGGATGCTCGTCTTGTCGAAATGCTCGCATACCTAAACACCTTCAATGACCCGAGCGAAGATGAAAAGTTCCCTAGGTTTGCGGATGCAATTGACGCTGTCACAGTTATCACAGGCTACCACGCTCGCAAGAATGATAATGTGTCTTCAGGGGGTTCTCGGTTTTTCCCCCTAAATGAACCCAATGAGACGTGCCAGTTGGGTTACCCAGATCTCAATTCAATCATACGCGGGTACTTTCAGAGCGCACGTCCAGCGACTGGACGAATCCTTCTGAATGCAAACGTTTCTCACGCTGTATTCAAGACCCTTGCGCCCCCACATGGACTTTTATCGGATTTCATAGCCCGGTATGAGGGTGGCCCTCAACAACTTCACAAATGCTTATCAGGGCTCCGAGTGCGAGCTAAGCAGTTCAATGGCACTAATCTTAATGATTTTCGAGTGGTTCAAAAAACGGTCGTTGGCCTCGCCGATAAGTCCGACGGTGGCAGGGAGAAACGACCGAAAGTCCCACAGCTCGGTGCAGGCCCAAAGTCGGTGTCTTTCTACCTAGACGGCAAAAACGTTCCTAGTGGACTAGCAGCAAACGCGTACGCCACTGTTTCTGACTTCTATGTGAAAAAATATGGCTACACTCCTAATCCAAATCTACCCCTCATCAATGTCGGTGGCAGAAATAATGCCGTCTATATGCCTGCAGAGCTTCTGAAAGTCGTCCAAGGGCAGCCAGTGATGCGAAAGACCACCCCGGATGAAACGAGAGACATGATCAATTTCTCCTGTCGGTCACCTGTGGCTAATGCTACGTCCATATTCACTATGGGTCGCCGTTGTCTCGAGCTAGATGGAAACAAGACTCTGGTTAGTAGTTTTACCGCTTACATTTCGTTCCGATGTACTAATCTGATTTAGACCGAATTTGGAATCAACGTGGACAAGACGCTATTGACAGTCAACGGCCGCGAACTGCCACCACCGAGGATCCTTTATATCAACCTAAAGTTGGCTAAGGAACTCGTCAATGTGTTCGAAGGCGGTTGGAATATGAAGCAAGTCCGATTCTTTACCTCCGGTAAAGATATAATTAGATGGGCATGGGTTCACATCGATACTCGGGGCCACGGAAGATCCGATGAGGTTAGGAGGGAGGTGAACGGGTGGGTGGACTTTATGCGATCAATGGGTCTCAAGATCGCCTCACAACCTTTGGAGGCAGGCGCTAAGGTCACCGTTCGCAATCTGCACGCACCAATAGACGAGATCAGACCTACCTTTCAGCGAATGAAAAAGACACATAACGTCCAGTTTGTGTTCGTTGTCCTCCCGGGCAGGAAGACGGATACCGCCTATTACAATGCTGTCAAGTTGCTAGCGGATGTCGAGTACGGATTCCACACCGTGAACGTTCTAGAAGCCAACTTGCTCAAAAGACCGGGAGACCAGCAGCTTTACGCCAATTTGGGACTTAAGGTGAATTTGAAAATGGGAGGCATCAATCATCAACTTGAGAGAGATGTCAACATCATCAAGGACGGCAAAACCATGGTGGTGGGTTACGATGTAACACATCCCACCAACCTGGCCGGCAAGTCGGAAGGCCTTCCCAGTCTAGTAGGAATAGTTTCCAGTATCGACAAATCCCTAGGCCAGTGGCCTGCCACTGCATGGGCGCAAGCTGGGCGGGTCGAAATGCTGAATGAGCTGTTGGAAGAGAGGTTTGTCGGGCGTTTAAGGTTATGGCAGAAGTTTAATAAAAACCAACTGCCAAACAATATCATCATCTTCCGCGATGGTGTGTCTGAAGGACAATTCTCCCAAGTCCTGGACAAAGAGCTACCTCGTATTCGGGAGGCTTGTCGCAAAACTTATCCAGCTACTATGAAGCCGAAAATCGCCATTATCGTATCCGTCAAGCGCCACCAGACAAGGTTTTACCCAACTGACCCAAATAATATGGTCAACTCGCGCAACATCAAGAATGGCACTGTGGTCGACCGTGGCGTCACCCAAGCCAACATATGGGACTTCTTCCTGACCGCGCACAAGGGAATCCAAGGGACTTCGCGGCCGGCCCATTACACTGTTCTATTGGACGAAGTCTTCCGTGGGGCACTAGGCAATGAAGCAGCGAACGGACTCGAGAAGTTGACTTTCGACATGTGCCATCTATTCGGGAGAGCTACTAAGGCAGTGAGCATCTGTCCTCCTGCGTATTATGCAGACATTCTCTGCACCCGACAGCGAGTATACCTCGCGGACCTCTTTGACCGCTCTGATACTCAGTCCAGTGTAAGTGGTAGCCAGGAAACTATAGTGTCGCGACCCGTCCATCCCGACATCCAGGATTCAATGTACTACATTTGAACACTAGCCACATCTCGCTCTTCTCACTAATTCGGAGCCGCTATTTCGATTTATGATACGACAACGACCACCTGTTCTCTAAATGCACTATCATAGACCCAAGATTTCAATTGCTAATAAAGGAAGGGAAAACAGGGATGATAGATTCCCTTGAACATTTGTGGAAGCAAGCGTGGTATCTGTCAAGTTTAATTATGATTTGGCATATTATATATCGCGAGTAGAAAAAAGAAGGGCAAGATGGCGCTGTAGTGTCTGGGTTTCTTTACTTCCTAGTGCGATAATCGGGGCAGGGAGGAAAGTAAACAAGCAGACACATAGAGGTTGCGCAAGCAAGATTGTTCAGTCCTTGCTGGTTTCCGTACTTCGTTCGCGAACTACTCGGGATTTGTGTATACCTATTAAGTGCCGTATTTCGGTTGCATTACACAGATATTAATCGAGTGGTGGTATTATATGATGCTGTTTACGTTGGTCTGTGTAATTGTGGTTGTGATGATAATACTATTAGTCCCTATCTCCCTTTCAGGTGAGAGTTGAGGGGAATGACATGTTATGGACGTATAAGAGAGGTAAGTAAGTATTAGGTGTTCATCTTTATTCAACTTCGAAGCTCATAAGCCATTGTCAATAACAAAGGGGTTTTACATATGAGTATATTAATATAAAGGCGTGATTCCATATAGTAGTTATTAAACAGAGGTTTAGGGTTAACAAATTGTTATAAACATCAGATTGAAATGTTAGTAAAGGCTTAAGGGCAAAGTAAAACGATACATTTGAAGAACTATTATATGGGGCCATAATGGTCTTAAGTCTAAGTAATTAGCAATAATGTTTATATACCAATAAAATATATTTCTATCAAGTAAATACACTGCTTTGCTCGGACGGGTTATGTTACACTATACCGTATATATTACATATTAGCACTGTGTACAATATAAAAGTCTAACCTTTAAGATCGCACGATCTTGAAGATACTATACAATACATCTTGCTTTCACTACTTGAACTGTCACAGGTTGTTGGAGAAAACACGTAAATTATATAATACCAATATAATTACTGGCGATAGAGAAACAATATTGGAAAGTGATTTGGTTCAACTCCTTTCTATGAGCCAAATGTGAATAGTTTCGTCTCGATCTTAATAAAAGAGGAAGGGAGAGGGAGAGGGAGGGGAAGGGGAGGAGAGAGATGGTAGGCAACCTGTATTTTTGTACGCCTAGGAAGTTACGGTGAGAGAAAGAGAATAGAAGGCAGCATGGATCTAGTCATCAAGAACTCAGCGAATGTTTGGGCATGGATGTACAGGTGTTCCTAGGAAACAAAGAACCTACTTGCATGTATGTCCTACGTCAACGTGTACCTCCAGTTTTAGCTCTTCGCGCAACAGCTACTGTTTACCCCTTCTGGCTGTCAAGAGAGGCATCATGACTGGATATACACTGCTGTAGCTAAACTTAGTGGTATAATAGCATGATGGCCTCGCGTAATGTGGCGTACTATATAGGGGCTAATTGCCCTTCGGCAATTAGCGTTCGCTTTTGCCACACATAAGGTGCTTACATTGTTGTTTACCTATCTCCTAGTATGAAAGGGGGGAGGCATAATGCTAGAGCCCAAATCCAACACTTCAAACCTAGCTACCAAATGATTTATCGTAGTCTTATGGTGGAGGATAATACTAGCTCCTAGCAACTAATACGCGTCCTATACAGTAAAATAAATGTTTCTCGCTCTACCCTAGGTATCTTTATTTCTAGTTGCTTCATATGATATGATATCTTTGACACGCTTTTTTCCCTTTTTGTTTTATTCATGCAAGTATTGAAATCTCGGTCCGAGGCAGATATGCAGCAGAAGCAGGAGATAGGGGGGCGAAAGTTAGATACGAGAGGCCAAAATTATTAGATGGTATAAGCCATTGGGATGGCTCGGTCATATTAGCTCCTTAACCGACAAAACGTTGTCTATATTCCTTCTCGAAGAAGTTAGCTACCTGACACCATGCTATATTGCATTGGTTTTACTGTATGCAGGGCACGAATAAAATATGGACGGGTATTCCTATTTGAATATCTACACAAGCCCCTTACTTATGGCCTCTCGGCTAGCATTCTATCGCTCTTCCGCTTCGTAGATCTTACAACCGCACCATAACAACACGATAGTTGGGCGCTCGTATTTGTAAAGAGACTCTCGGGAATTAGCTATGGCAGAGACATATCATATGAGGGCAGACACTCCAGATTACGGCAGAGTCTCATGTTGAAGATGACTATCATTACTAACTAGGACATAGCGTTGATAAGAGCGCGTTGCTATAGACTCGCTTACCTAAACGCATATATCCGTGGCTAGGCATGTTTGATACTACAGGCATGTTATATAGGAGGCATCATACACCGAGGTTATATGGCTCTGAGATAGGGGAAGATATATAGGTATGTATATTACAGTGTACTTTGTGATATATGACAGCTATGTAGTAGAATATGCATTTCTCACTAGTTGTCCTGCAAGTATGTCTGGGTCTCAATATTGTACAACTAGCTCTCGTAATACAACAAGATTAAGGTATTAAGATGATTCGTGGTCAGCGGATGTATTCACTTTGTTTCACCAGGTTAACACATCACTGTACTACTCTTTATTACATTCTAAATTGGTAACAGTCATATCTACAATTATTCTGCTACTGTAGTAAGCACATAAGCAATGTTGCACCTCTTCTTAGCCCACGAGCCCACGGTTTCAAAATTAGATAATCATTTAGGGGGTTGGGCCGAGTTGGGTTGGGTTTTGACTAGTATCTGCAAAGTATCTCCATGGCAACAACACCACACTATACTACCCTATATCTCAACCATTAAACCCAAAAAGTCGGCCTTCACATACATACTTCCCAACCAATATAGGCAGGACAATCTAACTCTGAAGATGCGGTGAGGATTATGTTAGCAAAGAACAAAATTAAATAAAATCAAATAAATGAAATAAATAAAAAATAATGAAAAAAGAAAAACCTTTTTTCCTGTATGATATACCTAACCCAGGCTATATGGGAAAAGAAATTAGACGAAATACCGAACTCGGGAAGCTGAAAGGAGAAAGGGCCAGAGAGAGGACCGAGTGGGAGAGTCAAGACGCCGTCTATCTCAAAGGCTGCAGAGTATTCGATAGTGCGCTTCACATCTCGGGAAATGGGGGAGGGGGACAGACACTACCAACCGTTGGGATCGCACGCTGCGGCTCCAAGCGCTTCAAGCCTTACGTTCACAGTACCGTGCAATGAGCACCTCCTCCTATACACAACCCATAGCCTCTCACAGACTTTGCTCGGTCCGGTCCCTTTTTCGTTGAACTCGGGGAAAAAAAAAAGTAGAGGAAGAAAGGGGTGGCACAGGGAGAATATTTCTCTACAGGCACATTTTCGACTATAGATCTCGCCACGCTCAGCCAACACATAACGACAACCGCACAAGTCGCGTCACAAATGTAACCCAATTGATTACTAACGTGTCCCAGCTGAGCAGGTCGGCACTCCCGGGGAGGAGGGAGGACCTCTAGACCAAAGCGCCCCGCTGGGGCTCTGGAGCAGCGTAGTATTTAAGACGCCATCCGTCGTGTACCTGGCTCGGGTCAGGACTGGGAAGCGCGGCTGAGAGCGCCCTTAGCGGTTTCCCGTAACCCAGGGGAACGTATCAGTTTTCTCGCTCGGGTAGCAGGGGGGGGGGGGGGGGGGGGGGGGGGTGTCGGGGGGGGGGGGGGGGGGTTAAAAAAACCAACCACCCGATGTTGGGAAAAAACAAACAAGCAGAAAAAAAAAAAAAATAAAACAC